>BQNB010055099.1:0-39259 GCA_026074375.1 Tanacetum coccineum
TTTTAAGAAGGGTCTCTAAATAAATCCTAAGCCGTTTATTAAGTATGCTTAGAGATAAACGTTAGTCGATAAGATTTGGATATTGGATTCCCAAAATGAAGCTGAGGATGTGAAGCTCTTGTGATCGTAGGACAAAAACTGCTAGCACGAGAGGCTTCAAAAATCTGGGACATCCTGGACAATACAACACAAAACACAAAACACGAAAAAAGAAAAAGGTGAGCCTCATCACACAACAAAAAACACTTATTCATTACTACCATACTAATACTACTACTACAATAATAATACTAGGATAAGCATGGGTTGCCACCCACGAAGCGCTTGTTTTAGGTCACTTAGCTTGACCCAATCCCCCCATACTTGAGCTTGTCAAGGGGGATAGAAATGGGGATGACGAACACCCAATTTTGGAGTATTGTCTCCAGAAATCAACATCGGGCTTTTCTGATGAAACAGCTTGGAAGCTTTGGGCTTTCAGGATTTTCGGTGTGACTTTGAAAGCTTTAGTGCACCGATAAGATAGGTTCCAGGAGGAAGAGGATGGTTTATGGGTACGCGGTCTTATGAAGAGAGTGAGGGAAAGTAGAGGGGTTATGAACTCTTTTAGAAGTCGTGGGAAATCCCGGGGGGTTGGAAAAACTTTTTCCTCATTTTCGGATGAAAACGTGAAGTTGAGTAGTTTAGTTGAGTGTATGCGCTTCCTTTAGCCCTTGGGGGAAACTCTTTGTGTGGGAGGAAAAGGAACAGTTCTTATACAAGTTGAGTCTCTTTAAAGTGGAGGATTATTATTTAATATCCTCTAGTATTAAAGATTATATGCTATTAGTTGGTGATTCTTTACTTCGTATTCGGTTGTTTTGCACAGTTGGTGACTGCAAATAGAGGTTCTCTTGAATGAGCATTATTCTTTTCCATAGTTTCACAATTGGTGACTTCAAAGAGGTTCTCATGAATGAGTATACCCGGATTAAATACCTTGTCCTCGTTGTTGGTTGAAGACAAAGCATTAACCTCGGAAAAATCCTCATAGAAAAACGAGTCACACTCGGGAAAAGGAAGGAAATCACTTGATCTAGGGGGATCAAGTTCATCAATCAAGATTTTAGACTCTTTGATTTTCTCTTCCTTGAATTCAAATGGATCATCATAAACATTGTCATTATCGGTCTCATGATCAAAAAGATTATCATTATAATCATCCCATAATGGTGGGGATGAGTAATCAAGAGCATGTTCATCGGTGAACATCTCAAAAATGGTATCAACGAGATTGTCATCAAGAAATTTTCATCAACCGAATCTTCTAGAATAGAATCCATTTCCTTGATAGGATCATGGTTAAGCAAATACTCTAATTCTCGAAGGTCGGATTCGGCATCAAAGGAAAGATCATCATTTCCTGGTGGAAATGTGATAAGAGCGAGTTCATCGGCGAACTCCTCAAGAAAATAGTCGCTAATCTCAGAAATGTGGAGACTAGGTGAAGAAGAAGTGGTACTGCCACTTAAAGAATTATGAAAAGGAGGGAGAGGAGATGAAGGATTACTATTTCCCGGTGGAAATGAATCACTTGCGAGATAGGCTTTGAATTCTTCCCAAATTAAATCTCTTTCTTCGATGGAAGTAAGTGTGGGGAAGAAGAAGAAGACTTGGTCTCGGGTTTTGAAATTGGAGTAGGATTGCCACTCGATTGATTATCATGATACGGAGGGAGATCTATGGTTTTATCAAGATTTAGGAAGTTCTCAATAATGTCTTCCTCCAGATCAAAGATATCATCATTAACTTCCGGTGAAGTTAAGTCGGGATAAGAAGAAAAAGGAGAAGTGGGATTGCCACTTGGATGATTTGTTGCAAACATATCTTCACGATATTCCTCATGTGAAACATTGTAGACATCAATCATGTTGACTGATTCTTGATGAGGTTCGTTTGAATAGCTTGAAGTGTCATTTCTCATGTTCAAGATTAGTCTTTCATTACCGTCACGGAGAATCATTTCTTCTCCATGAACGTCAATCAAAGCACGAGCGGTCCGTAAGAATGGTCTTCCCAAGATGAGGGGGACACGCGGATCGCTCTCATAATCAACAATGACAAAATCAGCAGGGAATGTGAACTTTCCAACCGGAACAAAGACATCTCTTGCAATTCCTTTCGGAGTGCAAATATCACGGTTAGCAAGTTCAAGAGTCATTTGGGTGGAAATAAGCTCGGGTAATCCTAACTCTTTCCACACCGAGAGTGGCATCAAGTTTATGCTAGCACCTAGATCGGCTAGGGCCTTGCACTTGAGCTCACTAAAACCACACGGAATGAGAAATTTCCCAGGGTCACCTAGCTTTTCGGGAAGCTTCTTTAGGATAACCGCTGAGCAATTTTCACTAACGGGTGTATTTGCCAATTCTATAAGCTTCTCCTTATTGGAAAGGAGACTCTTAAGCATCTTTTGATATTTGCCAAAATTTATGTATTTGGACTTCATCTTTTTCTTTTTATTTTTCTTGATTCATTCTTGACGGACAAGGGATATGAGGATAACGAGGATCCCTTTGGTGAATCACAAAGTTTCTTTAAGAAGGACGTTTAGCCTTTTGGACTTGAGGAGGTGGGACCTTAATGGTATACTCACCATGTTTCGGGTCTGTTAAAGTCTCCTCTACACGTTTATCCTCCTCCGGATTTATGAATGGAGAAGGCATGGGAATGATAGGTCCATCAAGAACAAGACCACTTCGGGTGGTAATGGGTTTCAATTCACCCTTCGAGTTAGCAATGATGTTGCTAGGGAGAGATCCCGAACCCGAGGTAGAAGCGGTGTTCATTTGAAAGAAACTAGCCATCATGTTCTTAAGCTCATTTATTTGATTTGACATTGAAGCTTGAATTAAAGATTTCATTTCATTCCTTAACTCGTTTTTTACATTATTAATTTGAGCTTGCATGGCTTTCATGTTAACATCATTTATTTTCTTAAATTTTTCCAACTCATTTAAAGGAACACTTTGATTTTGTTGAATTGGAGCTTGATAATTTGCATTTTGATTGAATTTGTTTTCTCGGTTATATCCTTGAGGTTAGTTAAAATGGTTTTGATTATTTTACCCGTTTGGTTGAACAAAACCCGGTGATCTTGTTTGATTAACCACACCTGGAGGACGATAACCGGCATTACCCTGATTGTAGTTACCTGCGGCTGCTGCAACGTATCCTTGAATATTATCCCGATATTCCGGGAAAGTGTTGCCATCGGCGGTGAGACACTGATAATAAGGATGAGGACCACCGCAAGTAACACAAATCTCCTCAACAGCTTTTACGGAAGCGGGAGGTAGGGTAGCTTGAAATTGTTTTAGAATAGCCGTCATAGCGGTAGTCACGGCACTCGTCTGCTGATTTACTGCATGAGTAAGCTTGGCTATATCGGAAGAAGAGGAATTACCATCACTTGATTTCACTTGAGAAACAATCGGTTTGTTTCGTGAATTGCGAACCTTAGATTTGTTTTCGATAATTGTCAACACATCTTGAGTACTTCTTTCCAAGAGATTGCCATCGGTGGCAGAATTCAAGGAATCTTGGTCGGCCGGGTTCAAGGCATTGTAGAAAGTATCAAGTTGGTGCAATTCAATAAAACCATGATGAGGACAAGCACGAAGGAGATCTTTCTATCGGTCCCATGCCTTATGAAACGATTCATCAAACTTTTGTTGAAAATTAGAAATTTCATTTTGAATGTTTGTCGTTCTCGAGGGGGGAAAGAATTCATTAATGAATTTGGACACGAGATCCTCTTCTTTTTCAAGCCAACGATGGGCTGCCCCCGCAAGAGAGAAAGGAAAAAGCATGAGCTTAATCGCTGAATTTGGCACATCCTTGTATTTGATTGTGGAGGTTATTTTGTTGAACCAACGGATGTGATCATGAGGATTGTCTTTCTCAAGTCCGAAGAATTATTCCGAAGTCATCATATTAATGAGACTGTGCTTGAGCTTGAAGTGCTCAGCAAGAATTGGTGGAACCACGATTGCCTCCGCATAACTCTCGGTGGGTGCACGGAGCAATTCCGCCATAGTACGTTGATCGGCCATCGTAACTACGGGTGATTCTTCAAGAGCGAACGGTTCGACTCTTTGATTAGAACGTCTACGGTTACGACGTTTGGGGTTTGTGGTGGTTGGATTAGAAGCAGAATTACCAACGAGATTAGAAGAAGAGCGGGTTTGCATACACTAAAAAGATTAAAAGAAAAATACTTTTGGTTTTTTTTCAATTTATTCACAATTTATTTTAATGGACAAAACGAGATCGAATAACTTAAACCAATAATCGACAAGCTTCATGGTAGCTCTTTAAAAGAAAAACGCACAAAGGAGCGGAGGAGTAGGAAAGCGCAAAGCTATTAAAAACCTTTCTCTTTTAGGGTCGTAGTTCCTCGGAACAACCCTTCTTATACCCCTCTTAGAGTTTGTTAAACTTTTAAAGGTGAGCCGTACGTCGCAAGTGACACAAAGGCAAGTTTTGAATCTTTTGTTCGGGAACTTATTATGATAATGCTCAAGATGCAAGCATTATATTGATGATGATTTTTATTTCTTGATTAAGGACAATTTTTTATGTTTTTGATTTTTTCTTGATTTTTTTTCTTATAGTAATACTAATAAAAGAAAATGAATTTTTTTTTGTGTTTTTTATATTTTTATAAATAAAAGAAAATATTCACAAACAGGAATAATAATTTCACGAGGGAAGGGTCTTCAAAATCTAATCTTCAAACGAAACGATAATCGATTACACTTCCTCGGCAGCGGTGCCAAAATGATAACCATTAAAACTAAGCCTTTTTGTATATTTAAATTATAATAAATATAATAAATATATAAGGATAATTTCAAGATTATAATTCAATTATAGTACGATAAGTCTTTCGAAAGATTCAAAGAAAATTCCTTTTGATCAAAGGAAAAATCAAAAATCCCTCGGGTCGTTCTCCCAACGAGGTGCAAATTGAAAATCGAATTACGTTTGTGATCGCGTGAATTGAATGGATAAAGATTTTTTTGTTTTTGGAAACTAATTCTACAATTAAAATGTAAAAACGAGTAAGGGAAACCTAAAAATGAAAGTTAAAAGTGATTAAAAGCTAAAAACGAGAACCGGACCAGAAATCCGTTCTTTAAAAAACAAAATTTTGCAAAAATAACCCTACGAAAGCAAATTTAATTTTTCTAGGTGCTAAATGATAAAAGAAAATTTTGAAAAAAAGAATTATATTTTTTTGACTTTTTAATAATTTTTTATGAATTAAAAATTGTTTTAAAGAAAATAAATGATTAAAAATAGTAAATAGATTTAGAAAAATCTCAAAAAATACAGAAAAGTAGCTTGAAAGGAGTAAAATGCAAAAAAAATAAGATCTGAAAAGGAGGGCTTATAAATAAGCCAGAAATAAGCCGAAAAGGCTTATAAGCTAAACTGCCTACACCCCTTTAAATTCTAAATAATGCAAAGATAAAATGAAAAAGACCCAAGGGCGTGTTGACAGTAGAGAGTGTGTGTGGGGCGTTGGTATGAAAGGGGGAGGTCTGGGGTTCGAGCTTGGGCCTCCCCTTTTTGGTAAAATTATTATTATTATTTTTTTTTAAAAACTTATAAAACTAGAAAAATTAAGCAAGTTTAAAAAAGACAAAAATTTTAAAATTCTAAAATAAGCTAAAAAATAAGCACAAAATGATAGCAGTTTAACTATTTTTAACTAAGGACTAAATGGCAAAACTGTAGGCTAATTTATAAGCAAAATAAGCTAAAGAAACACTAAAATAAGCAAAGACAGATAGCTACTAACTCCTAATAAGTAAGATGAAACAAAAATAAGCACAGAAGAATTAGCAAATAAGCAGAAAAAGGCAGATAAGCAAAAGGAGCTAAAGCATGCCACAAGGCAGCCAAAATGCACTCTTGGGCTATATTTTTTAAGCACTTAGAGGGCTCCTATGCTTAACAACTTATATTGGGCTTAAAGCTGGACCCTATAAGCTCTTCAATGATGCAAGAACATAAGTTTGATCAACAAATAAGATATTTAATCAGGCCTGACCAAAGTGATTGCCACAAACAGTATGAGTAATTTTGGTTTTTTATTTATAAAAGGACAAGGAGATCAACCTTAAAAATAATGCTAGAAGAGACATACATGAAAATTAAAAATAAGCACAAACAGAATGAAAATAACTCTAAAGGAGCTTATTGCTCTACATTTAAAAATCTAAAAACAATATTAAGTCGACGCAAAAGTAGATGAAAATGGGCTTTTTGACAAAAACATTACTTACACCTTTTGACAGATTTCTTTGACTTGGCGTAAGAAGTAACCAAATAAGCCTTGGACTCTACTGCATTAGGACACAAACAAAGACTCAAAAACACTACTCTAAGGCTGGATAAGAAAGCTCAATCAAATAAGCTCTTTGAATCAAATTTGTCACCGCAGATTCAAAGGCTCATTTAGAAAAACTTAAAAACGACTTTTTAAAACTAAAAACCTTGAAAAACAGATGGCAAATGACTTAAAATTTCTTGTGGTAGTTGACCAAATGACCCAATGGGTTATTTAAATCAAATGAACCACTTTTAAGGCTTATGCCAAACACCCCTTAAGATTTTTGAAAACTAAATTTTAAATTGATAAGAAAGGTTTTAAGCAAAATCTTATGAAAACAGATTATGACCAACTATTGTTAAGATAAAATAAGTAATAAGGACAAACCAACAAGCAATTAAGTAAGCAATAAGTGAATAAGCAGTTTCAAAAGCAATATGGTAGATTTAAAGGTAAAATTTAAAAAAATGGCATAAAAGCAACAAGTAAAGGCAAATAAGCATTACAGAGTAGCAATAAGCAATAAGAGACAAAAATAAGCAAAAATTAAACTTAAAAAATTAAACTTACAGTAGAAATAAGCAGAAATTTAAAAATAAACTTACAAAAGTCCTTAGATTATGGCAGTGAAATAAGCTTTCCAAAAGCTTATAAAACTTTCCTAAGTGCTTACCATAAGCTCTAAACCAATGGCCTTCCAATATTAACCATGCCTCTCCTTCATCTTGTCTGAAAAATTTACTTTAAGATTTTTTGGTAGTTTTGGCTATCTTCTTTTTGATTTTAAAGCGATAATGAGAAAAAAGCTTTAATATACTTTGAAGAAGTCAAAGCTTAATACAAAGGCTTAAGGACAATATTTAAAGACAAATTAGCTTAAATGACAAGATTTTAAGGAAAACATGTAAAGTGCATAAAATTTAAATTGCAAGTAATTTAAATGACAAGAAATAAAAAGACTGAAATTTAAATGACAATTATATTAAAAATGCAGTAATTGAAAATTGGTACAAATTCTTTGGTTTACAAGCTTTTGCCTACTAAACACTAAAATTCGACACCTAAAGTGAAATACAAGAGCCTATACTTATACTAAAGTCCTATGTCTTGAGTTGTGCTTTTTCAGTGAGAGACTTCAAGCCTTGTGTTTGTTGTGTGAGTAGAAAGCACAAAATCATCTCAGCCATAGAATTGCCTTGGAGCCCAATCTGTGTGATCTCAACCCTTGATTTTTTATATCCAATGGTGTTGTTTAGGATTGCCAACATTACTTGGGCATCTATAGGGGGTGGGGTGTTGATAGGAAATGTGAGATTTTGCTAGGGTGAACAGTAAACGATGTGGGGGAAGGGACACATGAACATGGTTTTATGGCGGGAAAGGGTGTTTGTTTTGTCTGAAGGTGCAGGGGACAAGTTTGGAATAATGGCAAAAAGAACCCTTCATAGTTATACATGTGATTGCAAATTCAATCCCTTGTGGTGTGATAAAGGTTAAGGACATTAGCAGATTTGGCCCTCAAGAGTATATATGTTCATTTCAAGGATGGTCCTTGTGGTAACTAACAGCGTTAGTGTTAAAGGGTTAAAGGTTTAAAGACTTAACGAAAGTTAAGTCATGGATTGGGCTTATTCTTGTTCATTGGGTCGGGTATGATTAATATGGACATTGGGCTTTTCATTAAACTTGGGCTTAAAAAGTCTTCATATATTATACTAATGGGCTGACCCGGCCCATTAGATGGGTTCGGGTGGGCCCATTAAGTATTCTTCAGTTACGGCTTCGGCTTTGACCGTTGACTTTGTCGGGGTTGACTTTGACTTTGACTTTTGTTGTCTTTGGCTTTGATTTGACTTTGTCTTTTTCACGCTCTTCCATTCCGTGCTCGGTTTTGTCCGTTTTTGCTTGATTTTTCGTCATTTTCTCGGATATCTGTTTCCTACACAATATAAATAAAAACATACAAATACAAAGTATTTTTGGTACATTTTTGGTTATTATATCTGGTTTTAAAGGTCAAAGGTATGTGTAATTAAGCACATACCAGTGGGACACACTTTCTAAAAAACGAATTTTTGGTCAGTTTGCTAGAAAACTGTACGACGATTTTGAAAATTTGGTTTTGTAAAACAGCAATGACTTAACTAAGAATGATTTCAATCACCGGCAACATTGCCAAAAATGTTGATGTGTTTCAAAAGATTTAAATTTATAAGACTGAAAATACTGATTTATTAGACGGAAACACACTGGTAAAAGTATAACCCACGTATGTAGTATAATCTTTTTAGGTAAGACCAGGTCGTTCTACGGGATTGGTAATTCTAAGTAAAGTCGGGACGTTTTCCGAAAAGTTATCTTATAGACTGTCACGATCTAAAGATAAAAGTGAATTTCAAGATATAAAAACAATGTTTATTTGGGATACAAGAGTAAATAATAACAAACTTAGGAAGATAACGAGTTCATGAATTTTAGCATAATCGATTGAAGAAACAGGTATTTTACTTAAAAGATTGTCTATTTCTCATAATGAAAAATCCTTTCGGCCTTTACTTTTAATTATGAAAAATGCTTTAAGTTTGATTTGTGTTTTGAAAATAATAAATATAAATTTGCTCAACCAATTTCATTAGACATGAGGTTAAGTGTTAAACCTTTTTATTCTTGGGTTAATGATCATTTAACTAGCCAATCCTCACAAGGCTAAGATCGAGTTGTTCATAGACAAACAACTAGAAACCAAGCATAAAGTCGGAGTCTTTCAACCTATATCCGGACTAAGTGGTGATCAAATGATGATTAAAGATCTAAGTATAAAAACATCAAGTTCATATTTGTTAATTCCAAAAATCATTAATTTATCCAAGCTTGATCCATAATACCCTCATGATTCCCAAACAAACATGATAGACTACTCCATAATCATGGAAACAAAACACATAACAAGCACAACAGATTCAGAAAACATTGTATTCAAAAGGATAAACATGTTTATACCGATTCCACAAGCAATTTATATGTTTTCCTTATAAGAACTTTCTTCAAATGAAACAATAGTAACCCAGAATATCAACTAATAAAAACTCCTTCACAACCTTCTTTGGCCTGAATTCTAACTTCTTATATGATTATAACCTGGAAATGATGAAGATCCTAGGGACAATTTAACCTTTCCCACAACATCCTTCTAAATTAGAAATGATTCTCAAGATGAGAAACAATATGTTTGAGATGAGAATGGGATATAATGAGATGATTTTAGCCTCCAATTTGTGCTCCTTTTATAGCTAAGGTGACAGTATCAGTTGCTGGGAATGGGTGAGTAATAGGTTGCATAATCATTACAATCATAATGATTTTGGAGTAACTGTAGGTCGAAGTGCGCCACACTGAGTAATTTGTGCGCCGCACTTGGCCAGGGAATTAAATTAACCCACTCTAAAGTATGCCGTACTTGATGGAAGTACGCCGCACTTTTGGCTTTTTTCATTAAATCTTCTCTTCTAGATCTTTCTCTTGACGACCATTAGTATATTTAACGGAATGTCTTTGCGCTTTTAGTCCTTTCCGTCATTCTTGGTCCTAAAACAATTATTACACCAATAAGCAACCAAACGTGCAATATTTCATGCATTAACATATATATTTCACACATTTTCGAGAGATATTTTATGTATATTTGGAGCGTTATTAAAAACCCGACTCACGTGCGCTTCTAGCTACGATCTAAGACATATAAAAGGGTACTATTTAGACTCCAACTATATGCTCGGACTCAATGTCATTCTATTAATTTAATATTTTGTAAAGTTTTATTGTCAAGTGTTATTTTTATTCATTTACTCAAAACCATGAAATCTGTCAAGATTTAAGGGTCCGTTCGGGTGTTCTTTTTTACTAAGTTAGCTAATTTCTCTAGACAAGCCCTTCTGCAATATCAAAATATAGTGTCTTAAGTGTCTCTATGAATCTTTATAGATTTTCTACAAGTGTTTAACCCATTCAAATAACCATGACAAAATGTATACACGGTTCTGGACATGTCAACTTATATAGATGATAAAATGGTCTTAAATGTAAATTTGGTTTCTAAGTTTCAAATGTGATAACCAAAGATTTCTTATTATATATAAATATAATATAAATATATAAACATATAATAATAATCAATAATTATAATTCAATTATAGTATACGTATTTCGAAAGACTCAAAGAAATTCCCTTTGACCAAAGGAAAATCAAAAATCGGACGTTACACACACTGACGATTTCTAACTAGAATTTGATGGTTGTCATAGTTTCTTCGTGAAAAGTGTATTATCAACCATTCTCATTGTATATTCATTTTTAAGTAGAAAGGCTTTTAATCTATCGTACCAAACTTTAGGAACTTCCTTAAGACCATATAATGCTTTCTTTAGTTTATAAACATGATTAGGTTCTTTGAAATCAACGAATCATAGAGGTTGTGCTACGTACCTCCTCATTAATAAAACCATTTAAGAATGCACTTTTCACATCCATTTGATATAATTTAAAATTGTGTGCACAATCGTAAGCTAATAGTATTCTAATAGACTTTAATCTAGCTACTGGAGTGAAGGTTTCATCAAAATCTATACCTTCTTGTTGATTATAGCCTTGTGCCACTAATCTAGCCTTATTTCTAGACACAACACCATTTTCGTCAAGCTTATTTTTAAATACCCATTTAGTACATATAATAGTCAAATACTTAGGTTGTGGTACTAACTCCCAAACATCATTAGCATTGAATTGATTGAATTCTTCTTGCATGGTGACTACCCATATTTCGTCCTTTAATGCTTCACCGATATTTTTAGGTTTTATGATTGAGTGAAAACAAAAGAAATTACTTTTTTCTTAGGCTTGAGATCTAAGAGTTCTTTGATTTAGATTTCCTATGACGTTATCTAACGGATGACTCTTAGATTCTTTAATATTGACTACTTCATCAATTTCTAAGGTTTTGTCTTTGATGTCGTTTCCTTAGGGTTTCTTGCCACTAACCCTAATGGCTTCTTCTTCTACTAAATCATTATCCACTAAGGGTGATGTTTAAGGTGGGGAAGGAATTTCATCAAATATAACATTTACAGACTCTTTGACTTTCATCGTGTGTTTATTTAAGAATGATATAGGCTTTACTATTTTGAGAATAACATAGGAAAACACCTTCGTATGATTTTGGGTCGAACTTGGTGAAGTAACCTTTCATATTTAGAATGAAACACTTTCTTCCATATACTCTAAAACAATGTAGACTAGGTTTCCTACCTCTCAAGATTTTATATGGTATTTTTCCTAAGATGGGTCTAATTAAAATCCTATTGAGAATGTGTAGGGTATTACTAATATCGCAATCAGACACACAAGATAATGTAGAGTTTTAGAGAGAGAGAGAGAGAAAGAGAGAGAGATGGGGGGAGAGCTTAAGTGAAAACTTAGAGAGAGATAGGTTAAGAGAAATACTCAATGCATATCATGATAATCAAAGTTTCATCACCACATCCCTTCCTCTATGTGTTCCTTTTATAGGTGAAAAACACATTACAACTTTACCTATAGAAGTGATGTGGGATAATACATAACGTAACTACGTACATGACAACTTACGACCTAAGACATAATATGACCATGAGTGACTGACACTTTCTATAATTGTAACAACCTGAGTTTCAGGTCAACGTTTATCCTTAGCTAAGATAGTTATTTTAATTACGTAAATAATTATAGTCGTTATGCTATATGTGGTTGATGAGAATTTCTATTTATTGGTGAATTTCATTTTGTGATTTAGTTTCTATTTGTTTTTAGCATCTAAGAAAGTTAAAAAAATTTATTTTATTGCTCCGAGAGTGTAAATATGTTAATTTTGTATTTTTCGTCGTTTCCTCAAGTTTTTGTAAAAATCATGTTTAAAGGTCGTGTTTTACGAGGTTTAACGTTTTATTAAAGGTTTTAAACTATATTTAGTGGGACAGATTTAAAATATTTACTAACGTGATGTTACCCGATATGTTGGTCGAATTTACTTATAAAATGAATGCTTTTGTATTAACTTTGCAAGAACTAATGAGAAGGAGGGACCTAAATTGCCAATTAGTCAAACTCTTATTCTATAAATAGGGTCCATATACTCCCATTTAACATTTTACCAAAATTTTCAATCTCTTGTCCTCTCCTTCTCCTCTTGTCGTTCGAACTAGCACACACACACTCAAATCATTGTCAAAAATTTGTTACTTACATGCAATTAAATCCGTTTATACCATTTTAATCCTTGTTCAATCCACTACAAATCCCACTAAAGACACCTCACATGCAATGAGTATTTAAGAAGTTGGGTTTTTGGTCAATTTCTATTGATTTGGTGTATAAGGAAGTGTTTCTAGTTGATAGATTGTTGTTATATTAAAGTGGTTTGGTTTGAAAAGGTTGTTTGGTTTGGTCTTTGTGTTCGTCCGTACGGTTTGGTCAAGGGGGAAGTGAATTCAAGTCTTGTTCTAGCTTTGTGAGTGTTTACTTGTTGTTATTTGTTGATTAATTAGATGGTTATTACCTATATGTGATTGTAGCTAGTTGATTCAAGTGCAAAATGGGTTTGAAAGTATTTCAAGTATGAACATATGTTTGATAGTTTTAGTACATGTTTTTAGACTAGTTAAACATATTGGAATGGTTAGATTTTGGTAAAAATGAGTTTTGGTATGACTTTGTGTTGACTTTTGTTGACCAGAAAATTTTGGTAAAAATGAGTTTTGGTATGACTTTGTGTTGACTTGTGTCGAGAAATTTTTGAAATCTAAATTAGGCTTTTGAATATGATAAAGGATGTTCTAAGGTCTGTTTTGATATAAGGTAGGCCTTGTAACTCCTAAAAACGAAGATTTTACGGCCGAGTCAAGATTATGTTATTTTTGGGTAAAAAGTCAACTACGAAGTTTGACTTTTGAAAGTCAAACTTGCGTATACTTTTGAATATAGTTTATAACAAGCAAAGGATTCGTAATGTTAGTTAAACTAAGATGAAATGCTAAGTTTGAGGTATATTATCTTTACTTTTGGCAAGCTTTCTAAAAATGGAAACTTTATTGAAAACGTTGTGATATTATTAAGTAAGTCAAAGCGAAATGTTTTGCGTTGCACTTAAAGATTCTAGTATATGATTGTGTATACGTAATAGTGATGAGCAAGGAATGATAAGCAAGGAACAATATTTAATGTTAACAAAGAAATTATCCTGATAACACCTAGAAGAAATGATGTTTATTTGCTTAACATGTCATCACCTTCTCCAAATGGAGCCTGCTTCTTTGCCAAAGCCTTAGAAAGTATAAACTGGCTATGGCATAAAAGACTATCACATCTTAATTTCAAGAACATTAATAAACTTGCCAAATAAAACAAAGTTCTTGGTCTTCCTTCCCTAGTTTATTCAAAGGATAAACCTTTCACAACATGTTAAAAGGGTGTTTTATAAATCGAACACATATGATTTTATGGTAGGCTGGACCCGATTATGAGATTGTTTTCGCATAAGTTGCTATTGTCAAAGTCCCTTATTTTATGAACAATTAATTGCCTTGTTGTGAGGTAAACGCTAATGCATTAAATAGATCTATTGGGTTTGACAACCCTGTCCGGGGTTTGAATCCTTGTGACCACCTTGTCAAACGGACATTTTGTTATTAGAAATTAGTAGGTATATGACAATAATACCTTGTTCGGGGCAATGTTTTGCATATGAAATACCATATGTTTTGTTAACGTTCGGTGTCATGAGCTTATTGCGTGAAAGAAAAGAAGTTGCTATACATTGCATTTGTTGCTTTGTTTTCCCGAGAACTAATAATGTGTTCAAAGGTTTTTACTTATTGAGTAATTTAAACTCTATGAATTTTACTCAACTTTGTTGTTGACGTTTTAAACATGTTTTATCCCAGGTAACCAAGGCTGAAGGCAACGATGGCGTGGAGGTGTCGTGCTTGTGGTGAAGGATTTTATGGAAAGACTTCTTGTGTGTTCCGGTCTTTCAAAAACAATATCTTATGTTGTGTCTAAAACAATGTCTTTTATTTGGAAACAATTTGTTTTTCAGGGTTTGTAATAGACGGTGGTTACAATTCTGTGGGACCTAAACGCACTTTTAACTCGGAATAATTATGGAACACATATTTGGTAAACATCTTATTTGAGTCGTTTTCTATTATCGTGGTGACGGATGTTATTTAGTAACACCAAATTGCTAATTTCCGCTGCGCAATCCGATGCCCCTCGGGGCGGGTGTTACAATAATCCTAACAATCTCCCCTAAGGGGTGGTCACTCAGGCCTTACAAATAATTTGATATCTCATGTCTTTGGTCTTCCACCAACGTAGCTTTCTAGCCTTTGCATCTGTATTCGCTCCTTGAGAATGACCTTGATCTTTTTCGACATAGTATCAGATCTTCTGACTTCTCTCTTAGACCACTCTCGATCATTCAAACACTTGTATGTCTCTCCAACTATTTTTAGTCTGAGCATATTCTCCAACTGATCTCGTATGTCTAATAAGGTTCCATCACAAAACTTGAATACTTCATAGATCCCCATAAACTTTTTCAACATGCCTTTGCCTTCATATACTAATACAAATGGTCTTGGGCACATAATATAAGTTAGATATATTGAATCGGGTCGGTAAAATAGGATACTCGTCTTGTGAAGAAAACAATTTACTTATGATACATCGACTTTTTTGGTTATAAATTATTTTTCTTATTTAGATCAAACTGGCAAGCTATTTTTTATCTTAAAAAAACCCTCATTTCTCTCTAAGTGTAGGCGATTATGGCAATCTTAACCCTTCCCCTTAATATCATCTATCACTTGGGAAGATTGTTAGTTATTAGAAAAAGACTCGGTCACCCCGTGTAATGTATCATTTATCGTAGCTCATAGTTTAACGTTTAATGTGTAATGTTCGGTAATGGGCTGGGCTATAAAGCCCAATGTGTAAGCCCACTACCAAGGCCATTAGGCCGGTTTTGTAAGCACCTATATAAGCCTCTTCCATGCCTTGGAAGAGGTGGTTAGTCATTCCATTTACATGTTACACTTTCTCTCTCTAGAAAGCTTTTCTCTTACTTTCTCTCTCTAGATTTGGCTAATCCATATATCTTCCATTGTGTTATGATTTCCAATATCCTACAATTGGTATAAGAGCACATGGGATGATTAGATCATTTGTGTGTGCATTTTAGTGCTTGGTTTAGATCAAAAGTTGAGTTTTAGGAGTTCTTAGCTCTTGTTCTTGAGTTTCATTGATTTTCACATTTATGGTGTTAAAATTCATGTTTTTGTAGTTGTTATAGCCTTCTAGTACTCATTTGTGCAAAAGAATCCAAGTCAAAATGTTCAAAAGGGTGATTTTTAGGTGTTTTAAGGTGTAAAAGTTCATATTTCACCGTAGCGGTTTGGTAATCTGTTCTGGCGGTTTGTCAGATCGTACACTGTTCTAGTGGTTTGTCGTTTCTGATAGCGGTTTGTCTAATTAGGCAGAGGTTTGTCAGTAGTGGTTTGTCCTCTAGTGTAGCGGTTTACTAGTAGCGATTTGGTAATTATAGCAGTTTGATCCGTAGCGGTTTACAGGTTTTTGTTGACTTTTTCTCATAGCGATTTGGGAAACAAACCTCTGCCAATTTCATTTCTTAGTAGCAGTTTGATGTTTCTTCTTCATAGCGGTTTACCACTAGTAGCGGTTTATAGATAGCGGTTTCTTACAAGTTTTTGAAGATTTTTCTCAAGGTCTTTTGGGAAACAAACCTCTGGTTATTTTTATTCATGGTAGCGGTTTGGTATAATTTCTTCGTAGCAGTTTGACAGTAGCGGTTTGACAGTAGCGGTTTGAGGACTAATCCAACGGTTTGGTATACTGTTTGGAATTTGGACTATTTTTCAAACTTGACAAATGTAACAAACTCAAACAACAAAACACTTAAACAAACATCGCCACTTTTAACATACAATCTCTAATAATTGTTCGATCAACTTAAATCATTTCACAATCAATTAAGATGGCTAATCTTTCGGAAGATGTCTAATGTGCCGGTTCCGATACCCGACCACCTATGCTTGATAAGACTGAATTTGCATCATGGCAACAACGTATTCGATTGTATTGTCGGGGTAAAAAGAATGGGGTGAACAACTTGAAGTCGATTGATGAAGGACCTTTTCAGATGGGAACTATTAGAGACCCAATTGCTGAAGGGATAGAAGGTGCCCAGCAACTAGGTCCCGAACGAGCTCGAGTCTATTCGTACCTTTCACCTAAGGATAAGGATAGGTATAATGCTGACATCCGGGCAACAAACATCCTACTTCAAGGGTTGCCAAAAGACATCTACACTCTCATCAATCATTACACTGAAGCAAAAGACATTTGGGATAATGTGAAGATGCTCCTGGAAGGTTCGAAACTAACGAAAGAAGATCGAGAATCACAACTGTATGATGACTTTAAACACTTCTGCCAGAATAAAGGAGAAACCATTCACGACTATTATGTCTAGTTTGCCAAGCTCATCAACGACATGCGGAACATCAAGATAACCATGTCCAGAATGCAGTTGAACTCAAAGTTTGTTAATAACATGTTACCTGGATGGGGTAGATTTGTAACAGCAGTGAAACTGAACAGAGGGTTGAGGGACTCCAACTATGATCAGCTGTATGCTTATTTCAAGCAACACGAGGCACACGCCAATGAGAACAAAATGATGTTGGATCAATTTACTCAACACACTGTTGATCCTCTCACCTTAATGTCTAATGTTTCACAACAGCAGTACTACTCACAATCATCTACCATACCACCATCCACACACCTTCAACCACACTTTGTTGACAACACTCAACTTGACTTAGGACTCTCTCCAACGGACAACTTAATTGAGAACTTAACCAACACACTTGCCCTACTCACCCAATCATACAAAACATACCTTCCTCAAACAAACAATCAAGTTAGAACTTCATCAAATACAATAAACCAAGCCACAATTCAAGATGGTGGGGTTGTTGTTCAGAATGTTCAGGGTCAACAGAATAGAGGTCAGGGGAACAATGCACGGGGTGCAGGTGCAGCTGGTTATGGGGGAGCTCAGAATAGAGTTAGGAATGCAAATCCATGTCAAGCAAGACAGATTAAGTGCTACAGCTGCAATGGTATAGGCCACATAGCAAGGAACTGCACTCAGCCCAAGCGACCACAGAACTCAAAATACTTCAAAGACAAGATGTTGCTGATGCAAGCTCAGGAGAATGGGGTGGCATTGGATGAAGAGCAGTTGCTATTTATTGCAGGTGGACAAGATAATGCCGTTGATGAAGATGTGGATGAGCAACCAGTTCAGGACTTAGCACTCAATGTGGATAATGTGTTTCAAGCTGATGACTGTGATGCTTTTGATTCTGATGTTGATGAGGCTCCTACTGCACAGACTATGTTCATGGCAAATCTATCATCCGCAGATCCTGTTTATGATGAAGCTAGTCCGTCTTATGATTCGGACATTCTATCTGAGGTACACGATCATGATCACTATCAGGATGCTGTTTGTGAACATCATGAAGTACACGAGATGCATGACGATGTACAACCTAACTACGTTGTTGACTCACATGCTGATTATACGAGTGATAGTAATATGATTCCATATGATCAGTATGTTAAGGACAACGCAGTGACAGTTGTACAAAGTAATGTATCTTCTGTACCAAATGATGCATACATGATGATATTAAATGATATATATGAACCGTCTGCCCAATGTGTCTCTGTGCCCACACAGAACAATGTAGTTGATAATTCATTGACTGCTGAACTTGCGACATATAAGGAACAAGTTGAACTGTATGAAAGACGGGCTAAGTTTGAATTAACAGAAAGAGAACAAAAGATTAATGAACAATTAAGGATAGTTATCGCTGATCGTAATCGTAAGGAAGAAAATTTGAAAAGGGAACTTCATTCTGTAAAACTGCAACTTACCTCTACCATTAACCATAACAAGTCAATGGTAGAAGAAGTTACGTCTTTGAAAAAGGATTTTAAACAGAAAGAAAATAAATACCTTGAAGAATTTTTGGACATGAAAGCTTTAAAAGAAAAGGTCGAGGATAAATTATACAAACAAGACCAGTCTCTTCAAACAGTTCACATGTTGTGTAAACCAAAGCCCTATTATGATGAACAGAATAAGGTAGCTATTGGCTACAAGAACCCCTTATGCCTCACCCGTGCAAAGCAAGTTCAGCCTGCTCTATATAATGGTCATGAAATTATCAAAACCAATCATGTCCCGGCCATAGTGCACAACTCAGAGGATACCCTAGAGATAGCTGAAATCACTAGGAAGAAAATGAATGACAAAATGAAAGACCCAGAGTGTGTGAAAAAGAAAGTTAAGATTGCACCACATGATTACTCGAAAGAGAATTATTTAGCGACTTTCACACCACAGAAACAATTGACCCCCGAGCAGATATTTTGGTCCAAGGATCTCATCAAGATGAAAGCAGAAGCTCTCAAAGAGCAGACCACAGCTTCAAGACCAATCAAAGCGTTGACGGTGTATCCTCCAAATACACCTGCAACGCTTGTCCCCATGGTGCTTCCAACAAAAAGTCAAGTGAAAATTAATGCGTTCGTTCAGGGTTTGGGGTTCCGAGTAGATATTTTGGTCAGAGGATGCTTGCATCAAGATGAATGCAGTAAGCTCTCAAAGAGCAGACCACCATCTTCTTGACCAATCAAAGCGTTGGATGATGTATCTCCAAAATACAACTGCAACGCTTGTTCCCAGGTGCTTCCAACAAAAATGTTAAGTGCAATTAATAGTTGTTTCGCACTTATACATACTTTTTTCGGGGTGTTGAAAAAAAACTGTAAATAGAGAATTACACCAACGGGGGTCACTAAAGGGGAATAGGAGTTTTGAACAATATCAGAATGTTAGTTCACCGAGGTCATTCCATTTTTCAATATCTTAATGAACATTTTGAGTGTATTCAAAAGGCTCTAAACTAAAGGTAAAGAAATAAAAGAAATTTTCGAAATAGTTGGAAACTAAGGTTTGACCAAATGTGATTATAAATGGATGCATGATGAGATTGAGTCGGAAAAAATCTGTCTTCCATTCCTAATGATATTGTAAATTGTGATTGCTTGTCAAAAGATGTGTTGCGATTTTGCAACGAATTATGAGCTTACTGTATCTAGATTTAATGAAATTGCTTGTTGCCCTCCTCTGTTGTTTTCAAGCGCGATTGTCTAGAACTTGAAGCCGTGCTTTCTAAATTACTTGATCTAAGAGTTCAGAAGAAAGATGATCATACTGAATTAGTAAAACGTTGTTTCAATATTGAGGTAAATCAACTTAAATCTGCAGTTAAACATATCAAAACCTTGATAAGAAAATTTTGGAAACAATACACATCGCGCCACCAGCTCGTGATGCACCTGATTTTGACTCAGTTCTTTGTAATCGAAAAAATGAAGGCTTTTTTATTATCATTTAAGAAAATGACTAACGCTATCAAAAAATTGAGGATGCAAATCTCTCAATTAAATGAGACCCGTAGTGAAACCGACCGTACTATTGATTTCAAGGCCTTAGATTTTCAGATCACTCAATTAACAAACAAAGTCACAGTTCTCCAAGAACAAAATGAGCTTTTTAGGACTGAGAATGCAAAAATTAAGCAGCAATTGAAGGAATTATGTGTTTGATTTCTTATTAAGATCGCGCAGTGCCAAACTAATGAAACAAACAACTACCTTGTTAACTGAAAATGAGAATCTGAAAGCCCAAATACATGAAAATCTGTGAGAGCATCACTATGGATGTTGGTAAAACCAAGTGTCTTGCCTACTGGTAGGTATGTGATGTAGTGTTGAAAAACCAATTTACCCTCGCAATAGAAACAATAGGGAAGTGCATCTAGATTATCTCAAACATCTTAAGGAAAGTGTGGAAACCCTTCGTAAGATCGTAGAGGAAGCTAAGGTTGAAAGACCATTAGATAGCTCACTTGCATTTGCTTGCCTTTACACTAAACACTATCAGGAACTGTTAGAATATGTGAATGGCACTTGTCCGAAAGACTTCAATCAACGAGATAAAAACCATACTGCTACCCCTTTAACTAGGAAAAAGCAAGTTACTTTTGAGGACCAATGTGAAACGTCTAATAGTAACACATACAAATGTGTAGAGCAACTGTACATTCAGAAGACTAATGTCCCAGTGCCTCCTCGTGTTGTCAGTTAGTAAACAGTTGACTGTTGCTAGCGGATCATAGTTCCTAGGAGATTACCAAGAAGAAATTGGGATCTTGTCGTGTCGGCTAAGAGTGTCAACACAAAGCAAGTAGAAGAACACCCTAGGACCAATAAGTCTAGTTTGAAAACCACAAATCATGTTGATTCTAGTATTAGATCTAAGCGTACTATAATTAATTCGAATTTTCATTATGTTTGCCAAACATGTAACAAATGCTTAATTTCCGCAAATCATGATGTGTATGTAGTTACTTATTTGCAATCTGTGAATGCATCCCCCTCTGTTAAAAATGTTGTGTGCAAAGTTAAGTAAGTTTGAATACCTAAGCAAGTTAAGCAAGAGTGGAAAGCAACAGGAAAAGTGCTTACCAGTGTTGGTTACCAACGGAGGCCCACAGGAAGAATATTCACTTTAGGAGAACAATGCCCTTTAACTAGTCTTACTAAACCCAAAGTCATGCTTGCTACGCAAACTAAAAATGTTAGTACTAGTAAATCTATGATAAATAATAAACTAAGTCACATAGCTCAGAAACCAGTAACTAGATACCAACGTAGAAACCAACAGTACCAGGCAGTTCTTGTTCGCCTTCCCACTTCACCTAAGAATCAAGCCATTGCTCATGCTAACCAACGGGAGCCCAACCAAAATTGGGGATTCAACTTTCCAAACTCTCCATCTTTGTCTGTTTTCAAATGCAGGTCGTACAGATCGTCCTTTGGTATTTGGACTCAGGCTGCTTAAAACATATGACGGGGGATCGCTCACGGCTCAGGAATTTCATGAAAAAGTTCATCGGGACAGTTAGATTCGGGAATGACCACTTTGGTGCTATCATAGGTTATGGAGATTACGTGATTGGTGACAGTGTGATCTACAGGGTATACTATGTGGAAGGACTGGGACATAATATGTTTTCTGTCAGACAATTTTGTGACTCTAATCTCGAAGTTGCATTTAGGAAGCACTCATGTTATATTTGCGATACTGATGGTGTTGAATTAATCAAAGGTTCTCATGGTTCTAATTTGTATAGTATCTTTGTTGAAGACATGATGAAGTCCTCCCCAATATGCTTGTTGTCCAAAGCTTCCAAGAACAAATCAGGGTTATGGCATCGACATTTGAACCACTTGAACTTCGGTACCATCAATGACTTTGCCAGAAAGGATTTAGTAAGAGGTTTACCTAGATTAAAGTTTAAGAAAGATCATCTTTGCTCCGCATGTCAACTAGGGAAGAGCAAAAAGCATACTCACACACCCAAAGCTGAAAACACCATCTTGGAAGTTCTTAATACCCTTCATATGGATTTATGTAGACCAATGCGAGTGCAAACAATTAATGGGAAGAAATATATCTTAGTCATCGTATATGACTATTCGAGGTTTACTTGGGTTAAGTTTTTGAGATCGAAAGATGAAACCCCAGAGTTCGTCATCAAATTTCTGATGCAAATACAAGTTGGTCTCAACAAAACTATTAGATACATCCGTGCCGATAATGGCATAGAATTTGTCAATAAAGATTTGATTGCATACTATGAAAGTGTCGACATTTTTCACCAAAAAGCAGTTCCGAGGACTCCATAGCAGAACGGTGTTGTCAAAATACGGAATCGTACTCTTGTTGAGGCTCCTAGGACAATTCTGATATTTTCCAAGGCCCCGATGTTTCTATGGGCAGAAGTTGTTGCTACTACTTGTTACACCCAAAACCAATCCCTCATTCACACTCGTCGTAACAAAACCCCATATGAGCTGGTGCATGATAAGAAGCCCAATCTTACCTTTTTCTGAGTCTTTGGTGCTCTTTGTTACCCTACAAATGATAGCGAGGATCTTAGAAAATTACAACCAACAGCTGATATTGGAACTTTTGTTGGTTATGCACCAAGCAGGAAGGGTTATAGAATCTATAATAAAAGGACCCGACGAATCATGGAAACTATTCACGTTTAATTCGATGAGTTGTCTGAGCTGGTCGTTCCTGTGCAACTCAGTACATGACCCGTACCTACTTTTTTAACACCTGGACAGATAAGTTCAGGGCTCGTACCCAATTCGGTTCTTGCATCACCTTATGTACCCCCCATAAATAAAGAACTGTAGATTTTATTCCAATCAATGTTCGATGAATACCTGGAACCTCCTCGTGTTGAAAGACCGGTTTCCCCTGCTCCAGCAGTTCCAATCCTCGTCAACTCAGTCGGTACACCTTCATCTACTACCATTGATCAAGATGCACATTCTCCAAGTCATTTACCATCATCTTCGGCATTACAATCTCCAAGTTTTCAACAAGGCATTGCAGATGAATCTACTAGCATGGAAGACAATCCGCTTGCTCCTGTTGACAACGATCCCTTCGTAAACATGTTTGCTCTGGAACCTAGTTCTGAAGCATCATCATCCAGAGGATGTTAGTTCAGCAGAATCAACTTATGTTACTCAAACACATCATCATCTTGGGAAATAGAGCAAGGATCACCCGCTTGATAATGTCATTAGAAATCCCTCTCGACGGGTATCCACAAGAAAACAACTTGCAACCGATGCCTTGTAGTGCTTGTATAACTCTGTATTGTCAAAAGTCGAACCAAAGAACTTCAAATCTGCCATAAGTGAAGATTGCTGGTTTCAAGCCATGCAAGATGAGATTTACGAATTTGATCGACTTCAAGTATAGGAATTAGTACCACGACCAAACTGTGTCTATAGCTCTCAAGTGGATTTACAAAGTTAAACTTGATGAGTACGGTGATGTTCTAAAAAACAAAGCAAGGTTGGTGGCCAAGGGATATCAACAAGAGAAGGGAATTGATTTCAAGGAATCCTTTGCACCGGTTGCACGCATCGAGGCTATAAGAATCTTCATCGCTAATTCTGCCTGTAAAAACATGACCATCTATCAAATGGATGTCAAGACAGCATTCCTTAAAGGCGAGTTGAAGGAAGAAGTCTATGTTAGTCAACCAGGGGGTTTCGTTTATCCAGACCATCAGACACATGTTTATCGTCTGAAGAAGGCTCTGTATGGTTTAAAGCAGACTCCAAGGGCGTGGTATGACACCTTGTCACGGTTTTTTCTGGACAACAAGTTTTCCAAGGGTGCAGTTGACCCGACATTATTCACTCAAAAAATAGGAAAACATATTCTTCATGTTTAAATATATGTAGATGATATCATATTTGCCTTGACCGACCCTAAAGCATGTGACATATTTTCTAATAAGATAAGTTCTAAATTCTAAATGTCAATGATGGGACAAATGTCATTTTTCTTAGGATTACAAGTTTCTCAAAATCCCGAAGGCATTTTTATTAATCAATTAAAATTTGCTCTAGAAATATTAAAGAAATTTGGGATGGATTCGTGTAACCCTGTTGATACACCCATGGTGGATCGACTTAAACTGGATGAGGACCCCTTAGGGATTCCAGTTGACCAGACTCGATTTCGTAGTATGGTCGGCCCCCTAATGTACCTCATTGCCAGCAGACCTGACCTTGTCTTTGCAGTATGCTTGTGCTAGGTATCAGGCATCGCCTACCAAAAAGCACCTTGAAGCACTTAAATGGGTCTTTCAGTATCTCAGAGGAACCATTAATTAGGGACTTTGGTATCCGAAAGACACTGCTATGGTACTAACGGCCTATGCAGATGCGAACCATGCAGGTTGTTAGGATACACGAAGAAGTACGCCAGGAAGTGCTCAATTCATTGGAGATAAATTAGTCAGCTAGTCATCAAAGAAACAAAAGAGCACTGCGATCTCAACCACAGAGGCTGAAGACATTGCCATGTCTGGATACTGTGCTCAGATACTTTGGATGAGGTCACAGCTGATAGAATACAGTTTTGCCTTCAATAAGATTCCCTTGTATTGTGACAACTGCAGTGCTATTGCTCTCTGCTGCAACAATGTCCAGCACTCCAGGTCTAAGCACATTGACATCCGACACCATTTCATTAGAGAGCAGGTTGAAAAGGGTGTGGTTGAATTGTACTTCGTGATGACAGATTATCAGCTTGCAGACATATTCACCAAGGCATTACGTAGAGAGCGATTCGAATTCCTTCTCCTGCGTCTTGGTATGAAGAGTATGACTCCAGAAACCCTTAAACGTCTTCAAAAAGGAGAAGATGAGTAAAGGATGGTCTTCCTATATCCTATGTATATTTGTATATAATTAAACACAAAAACAAAATACAAAAATATAAAACCTATAAAAACCATAAAAATAAAAAAATTAGACAATACCAAAAATATTTTTCAAGACATGTCTTCTGTAAATCGATAACATTTACGGACCTAGACATGCCATTCAATAATGAAACATGTCATTAAATGAAGTTCGAGCGGAAGTTCAAAATGTTTTCAAAACATGTCTTCATGGCTTGCATTTATTTTCGACTGCAACCCGCTTTTCAATTTAAGGGAAGCATGTCGCCAAAAGAAAGTTCTTCCTAACAACGGGTAATTAATTTTTCCCAGGCACGAATTACTTAATATCCGTGCATCCTAGGATTAGTGTACGTTTCAGTGCATTTTTCCTCTTTCGGAAGAGAAGTCTTCCTTTTATAACCAAACAGTTTTCTTCTAAATTCATTCTTCAAAAATTATTTTTGTTAATCACGGTGGTAAAGTGTTGTTAGAAACTCATTAATTCAGGTTTTTTAAAATAAACTTTTCTACTCAAACAACGACTATAGTTCTTTCAATAAAAAACGGGTCATTGTTTGAGGGGGAGAGTAATTTCAAGTTTATGGCATCAAACGGGTTTCTAGATCACATCATACAATGAATGGAAAAGGTTTTGTAGTAATACGGGGTTATAATTAATTAACTTTAACTTAAAGAGTCAAAATTGCCAGTAGGAAGAAAGATTAGGGACTTATGTGCAATATGCTAATTGTTTCCTAGCTCTTTTAAATCTACAGGGACTGAATCTTCCATCCCTTAAACTTACTTAGCCTTAGAAAATCAATAAACCAATAATAAAAGAAGCTAGAAACTCCAAGGACCAAAACTGCCAAAACAGAAACCTTACGTATATAAGGCAACGGTTTGCCATAACCGGTCAAACCTTCTCTTCTTGGACAAACTATAAAAACACACACACTCTTACGCAAACCGCCACAACGATCACCATCATTTGATTCTCGATTTCCTATGATTTTCTTGCTAAGGTAACTTTAGAACTCCGTTCTATACAATAAGATGATACATTAGGCTAAAGGAATCGATTGGTATATGTAATTGAATGGTGGGATAGGTGCGGTTAGGGATGCATAACACTATTCTATGTCTAGTTATGTATTGATCAAACACATATGCTTTATATGATAGATTTTGCGTTCATTTTTTTATCGAATCCCTATATAATGTTGTGTGTTATGGTTTGTTTGCTGGCATTAGTTCATTAGGTTTAGATAATGATGTTTTAATGATTGATTTCATTCTCCAATCCCTTGATTGTCTGATTTGATGATTTTTGAATTTCAGGTTGACTTTAAAAGTCAATAGCGGTTTGTTGTTGTTGTATATAGTTAACAGCCTGTTATGTAGTGCTTAGGAATGTAGTTAGTGTGCCTTAAACATGTTTACATGTCCCCCTTAGGTTGACAAAGATTTTTGTGGCTTAAGTGATCGTTTGTGACATGTATCTGATGTAATGAGATAGATTAGGTTGTTTTTTATGCGTGCTAGGAGATTCAGATGAGCTAGGATGCTTGGAATTGTGTTTTGTGTTGCCAAAAAGTAATAAAATTGAATTCAAGTCTTCATAGCGGTTTGCATTGGCTGCTAGATAGCGGTTTGGCTTTGTTGCTAGATAGCGGTTTTCCATGGATATGCTTTATAGCAGTTTAATGAATATTCTTGATAGCGGTTTGCTAAAAAAATTTGATAGCCGTTTGATATAAATGCTTGATAGCGGTTTGGTTTGAAGTTGCTTGATAGCGGTTTGCTTTATTATGCATAATAGCGGTTTGATGATAAATGATTATTTTATTATTAACAGGTAAACCGCTATGAGGTAGCGGTTTGATGAAGATTATTTTTATTATTAAAATAACCCAAACCGCTATTTTGAATTTTTCGTAACTGGTAGCGGTTTGATTAAAACATATACATAATCCGTAGCAGTTTGGTCGTGGCGGTTTGACCATTCCGCTACATAGCGGTTTGGTCATTCCCTACATAGCGGTTCAATCTTTCCTCTTCATAGCAATTTGATTAACTCTCCTCACAGCGATTTGGTGCCAAGTGGGTAGCGGTTTGGGTCAGAATCTCAAAGTTTTGGCCCATTAGTCCCAATACCCTCTCAAGGCCCAATCCAAAGGCACAATTACCTCGTTAACACCCATCCGGGACTTGTTAACATGTATGTGTTCATCGGATATCCTTGACCAATGTCAATTTAATCTCACCATAAACAATCATCATGACTAATGTTCTCATCTAACCTCAATACATGTCATGTCTGCCTGTCTTTGTTGATGTCATTGTGCAGACAATATGGCTGATGAGAATATTCCTGCTCCTGCTCCCATAAGATCTGATGATCAGATACTTCCTTTTGCTGCGTGGGTGCCAATCGGAAAGAGCAACCATGTCTTGGATCTTCAAAAGAGGCAAAAGAACCTAATATTTCAGATTGCCGTGGATATTCTACAAAATACAAACTTCTTTAGGGCATTCACTACTTCTGCCTCGGTTCCAGCCATCTACCTTCCAACAATTATGGAACACGCTTACTGTAACACCCCCAAACTACGATACGCAGCAGAATACAACATTTGGGGTGTTACTTCATAATACATACACACGAGTCCCAGTAAACGTTCAAAGATACGTTTATAAAACACAATTTCATTTATTAGAAAGATCAGAGTTACATAGGTCCCAATACCATTATAGAGATTATTTCTAAAAGTCACAACACGACTCTTTTTCTAAAACATTTATTTAGTTTATAACACTAATTCACCGAGGCACCATCCTTTATATCCGCGTTCCGTCCCATCCAGCCATCAACAACAATTAACCTGAGACACATGCTTAAAAACGTCAACAAAACGTTGAGTGAATTCATAGAGTTTACAAATAATAGTTAGAAAGCCTAATTTGGTTCACAAAGCGTATAACGTTGGCTCGTAAGTCAAGTTATAAAAATAGTGATTTCCAACTAAAGAGCCCGTGTACCGAAACTTAACACATTCATCCCGTAGGACGAAATCATGTCGGGGAAGTATGCCACTTCCCCTAATACTAACCACAAAATGTCCATTTGACAGGGTGGTCACAACTGATTCAAACCCCTGACAGGGTTGTCAAACCCAATAGATCTATTTAATGCATTAGCGTTCACCAACACATGGTAACTAACGGTCATACAACAAAAAGGCATATATTCAGTAGTGAAGGAATCATATTCAAGTATCAAAACAGTTTGCGTTCAATTTTACAAAACAAACAACATATCCCCCTCGAGGAGTTAAAAATATTGAAAACTTTAAAAGCGAGGCTATGAACTCACCTTGATCAAAAGTCGTTGATCAAACAATGAAGTCTAGCACGAAAATCCACAAACGCGATCACGACCTATAAATAGAGGTTCTTGATTACTATAGAGAAAAGTATGATCGACGATGCGTACATCGTATCAACAAAATCATATATATATATATATATATTATTCACGCATGTGATAAGAAATCCACTTGCGCGACCTAAATCCCAAAACCCCACTTTATTGAGTTATAATTATTCCTCACGTTTTATCTTACGTGACTTTAATTGAAAACTTTATATTTTCGATAACTTTCTATTTTTAGAAAGTTACTATTTTCGGAAAGTTACCATATTTAGTAAGTCTCGTTATCAAAATATGTTTGTGATAAGATTTAGTTATCTCGTCGAACCCTCGACCGTCAATGTGGTTACCAACTACTCATATCGATATTATTTTTCGATTATTACTAAAGTTTCTATTTTTAGAATATACCCCGTTTGTATCCATCGTTAAGTCTAAAATGTCTTACTCTTAGTAATAATAGCGTTTTCTCACTTTTATTATGTCCGACAAGTTTAGTATTAACCCGTTGACTTTCAAAAGTCAACGCTAGACTTTCATTGACTTTTATACTTATATTTATTTTTACCCAAATTTGACACGCGCCAAACGACCCTTTAAATCACATTTTCACGATTCGGACAAAGAAGAAATTTTATGCGAAACTATATTCCGGACAACTTTTTAGTTTTAGCCGAGACCTGAATCTTGACAGAAAATGACCAAAACGCCCTTTTTCAATTCTGCTGTTACTTGTATTTTTAATAAAACGCAGCAGTTTGATCATCAGTTTTGACCCGCTATATCACGTTCTTGTGACTTTGACCAAAAAGATATTTTATAGAAAACGTCATTCCGGACAACTTTCGTGTTTCGCCGGAAGGCTGAAACGGAATCAAAAATGCCCAAAATCGCCGTTTAAAATCTGATCAGCAACCAAAATAAGCTTAAATACCAACGGGCCTCTGGTTTAATGGTATGGAGGTTTTACCCTCCTAGGCAAGGTCTCAAGTTCGAGTCTTGTCTAGGGCGATTGGGGTTTCCTCCCGCGTGCGTAAAGGGAAGGGTGCCATTGCCTTATGGGCTGGACCCAACCTGGTTGTGTGGGCTCGCTACGCCTTCTGGGCTGGACCCAACCTGGTTGTGTGGGCTCGCTACGCCTTCTGGGCTAGGGGCCATGTAGCCACAAATTGCCATTCCAAAAAAAAAGATAGTGTATAAGTTAGAACCACGAGAACCTTTAATTAATTCAACACCATCTGTGTCTCGAACATAACAAGTATGTTTCCTGAATGCAACTTCTAGATCAGAATTACACAATTGTCTAACTGAAAACAGATTGTGTCCTAGTCCTTCCACATAGTATACCTTGGAGATCACACTGTCACCAATCACGTAATCTCTATAACCCATGATAGAACCAAAGTGGTCATTCCCGAATCTAATTGTCCCGATGAACTTTTATACAAAATTCTTGAGCCGTGAGCGATCCCCTGTCATATGTTTTGAACAGCCTGAGTCCAAATACCAAAGGACGATCTGTACGACCTGCATTTGAAAACAGACGAAGATGGAGAGTTTGGAAAGTTGGATCCCCAATTGTGGTTGGGTTCCCTCGGGTTAGCATAAGCAATCGCTGACACTTTGTTAGGTTTAGTGAGCCTAGTTAAAGGGCACTGTTCTCCTAAAGTGAATGTTCTTCCTGTGGGCATCCATTGATAACCTACAGTGGTAAGTATGTTGCCTGTTGGTTTCCATACTTGCTTGACTTGCTTAGGTTTCCAAACTTGCTTAACTTTACGCACAACATTTTTAACAGAGGGGGATGCATTCACAGAGTGCAAATAAGTAACCACACACATATCATGATTTGCAGAAATTAAGCATTTGTTACATGTTTGGCAAACAGAATGAGAATTCGAATTAATTACAGTACGCTTAGAGCTAATACTAGAATCAACACGATTCGTGGTTTTCAGACTAGACTTAATTGTCCTAGGGTGTTCTTCTACTTTCTTCATGTTGACACTCTTAGCCGGCAAGATCCTATTTTTCTTGGTATTGCTCCTAGGCTGTGATCCGCTAGCATCAGTGCAACTGTTTACTCCTGTAGAAGGAGGCACAGGGACATTAGTCTTCTGACAGTTCAGTTGCTCTACAGGTTTGTGTGTGTTACTTTTTGACATTGCACATTGTTCCTCAAAAGTGACTTGCTTTTTCTTAGGTAAAGAGGTAGAAGCATGCTTGTTATCTCGTGTATTTAGGGCTTTTGGACAAGTGCCAATCACATATTCTAACAATTCCTGAGAGTGTTTGGTGTAATGGCAAGCTGATGCAAGTGATCTATCTAATGGTCTTTCAGCCTTAGCTTCCTCTACGATCTCGCGAAGGGTTTCTACACTCTCCTTAAGATGTTTGAGATAAACTAGATGCACTTCCCTATTGTTCCTATTGCGAGGGGGAATAGGTTCAACATCTATAGCATACTTTCCTGGTGTAAGAACTTTTGGTTTTACTTGAACCTTATTGACACATGACAACTTATTCTGTATTTAGACCTTTAGACTCTCATTTTCAGTTAATAGGGCAGTTGTCTGTTCTAGATGCTTAACATGCATGATCTTGATAGAATCATACAATTCCTTGTAATGTTGCTTAATCTTTCCATTTTCTGCCCCAAAAAGCTTATTTTGTTCTTGAAGAACATTGATTTTTTCAGTTAATTGAGTGATCTAAAAGTCTAAGGCCCTGAAATCAAGTGTACGGTCTGCTTGACTACGGGTTTCAGTCAATTGAGAGATTTGCATTCTTAATTTTTTGATGGCGTTGTCTTTTCCTTGAATTGAGGCTTTCATCTTTTCGATTACAAAAAATGAGTCAAAATCAGGAACATCTCGAGTGGGTAGAGATGTGTCATTTCTAAAACTTTCTTTAAGATTTTGATATTTTAACTGCAGATTTACCTCAAGATTGGAAAACCATTTTATTAACTCATCATGATTATCCTTTTGAATCTTATCATGTAAATTAGAAAGCTCAACTTCAAGTTCCAGACAACGTGCTTTAAGACTGGTGTGGGCATCATGCATTTCAGTAAAACTAGATACATTAAGCTCAGAATTCGTTGCAACATGAAACACATCTTTGAACAAGCAATCAGCAATTAAATTATCATTTGCAATCCGCTCAATCTCATCATGTTTCCTATCTACAACGTGTTGGTCAACCTCAGCTTCCAACTCTTCAAAAATTTCTTTCATTTTTTTAACTTCTTTTGTTAGAGCCTTTTGAATGCCCTCAAAATGTTCTTTAAGTTTTTTGAAAAATGGAATGATCTCGGTGAGATAACATGCCTTGGTTTTTTCAAAACCCCTTTCACCTTCAGTGAGCCTCGTTAGTGTAATTCTCTTGTTACAGGTTTTTTCAAAGTCCAAAAAGAGTTGTATTAGTGCAAAAATATTAATTTTTACTTGACTCTTTGTTGGAAGCACCCTTGGGACAAGCGTTGCAGGTGTATTTGGCGGATACACTGTCAACGCTTTGATTGGTCTTGAGGCAGTGGTCTGCTCTTTGAGAGCTTTTGCTTTCATCTTGATGATGTCTTGAGACCAAAATATTTGCTCAGGGGTCAGTTGCTTTTGTGGTGTGAAGGGTCGCTAAATAACCTCTTTCTATAACAGGGTGTGCAATCTTAACCTTATGAGTCACACACTCAGGGTCTTTCATTTTGTCATGCATTTTTCTCCTAGTGATTTCAGCTATCTCTAGGGTATCCTCTCTGTTGTGCACTATAGCCGGGCATGATTGTTTTTGACAATTTCATAACCATTGTATATAGCAAGCTGAACTTGCTTTGCACGGGTGAGGCATAAGGGGTTCTTGTAACCAATAGCTACCTTATTTAGTTCATTATAATAGGGCTTTGGTTTACACAACATGTGAACTGTTTGAAGAGACTGGTCTTGTTTGTATAATCTATCCTCGACCTTTTCTTTTAAAGCTTTCATGTCCAAAAATTCTTCAAGGTATTTGTTTTCTTTCTGTTTAAAATCCTTTTTCAAAGACGTAACTTCTTCTACCATTGACTTGTTATGGTTGATGGTAGAAGCAAGTTGCAATTTTACAGAATGAAGTTCCTTTTTCAAATTTTCTTCCTTAATGTTACAGTCAGTGATAACTATTCTTAATTGTTCATCAATCTTTTGTTCTCTTTTCGTTAATTCAAACCTGGCCCGTCTTTCATATAGTTCAACTTGTTCTTATAAATTTCAAGTTCAGCAGTTAGTGAATTATCACGTACTATGTTACGTGTTGTTTTAGAGACAGACTAGGCATGAGGTTCACACATATCATTATATATCATCATGTATGCATCATTTGTAATATGAGATACATTGCTTTGTACAACTAGCACTGCGTTGTCCTTCACATACTGATCATACGAAATCATATTACTATTACTCGTATAATCGGCATGTGAGTCAACAACATAGTTTGGTTGTACATCGTCATGCATCTCGTGTTCTTCATGATGTTCACAAACAGCATCCTGATAGTGATCATGGTCGTGTACCTCAGATAGAATGTCCGAATCATATGACGGACCAGCTTTATCATAAACATGATCTGTAGATGATAGATTAGCCATGAACATAGTTTGTGTCGTAGGTGCCTCATCAACATCAGAATCAAAAGCATCACAGTCATCAGCTTGAAACACATTATCTACATTGAGTGCTAAATCCTGAACAGGTTGCTCATCCACATCTTCATCAACAGCATTGTCTTGTCTACCTGCAAGAAATAGTAACTGTTCTTCATCCAATGCCACTCCATTCTCCTGAGCTTGCATCAGTAACATCTTGTCTTTGAAGTATTTGGAGTTCTGTGGTCGCTTGGGCTAAGTGCAGTTCCTTGCTATGTGGCCTATACCGTTGCAGTTGTAGCACTTAACCTGCCTTGCTTGACCTGGATTAGCATTCCTGACTCTGTTCAGAGCTCCCCCATAACCAGCCGTACCTACACCCCATGCATTGTTACCCTGTCCTCTATTTTGTCGACCCTGAACATTCTGAACCACAACCCTGCCATCTTAAACTGTGGCTTGGTTCCTAGGATTTGATGAAGTTCTGAGTTGATTGTTTGTTTGAGGAGGGTATGTTTTGTATGATTGGGTGAGAAGGGCAAGCGTGTTGGTTAAATTCTCAATTAAGTTGACCGTTGGAGAGAGTCCCGAATCAAGTTGAGAGTTGTCGGCAAAGTGTGGTGGAACCATAGTTTTAAAAAGCGCGCCTTAAGGCGTGCCTAGGCTTTAAGGCGCTAAGGCTCAAGCTTTAGGGATTTTTTTCAGATCGAGGCTCCGCATATGCACAAGGCTCACAAAAAGCGCAGAGCCTTAGGATTTAAAGCCTTGAGCCTAGGCGCGCCTAAGAAAGGTGATAGATTTTGAAACTTTTTTTTCGAATTTAACATTCACCTCATAAGTTATTAAGTAGATACCTATGAAACTACCTAGAAACTAAATAAGCCAATCAATTTTGAGTTTTGGACGATCAATTCAAGTTTCTGCACATACAAACCCTCCCTCTATTTTACGCATAAGATAACGTAATCTCATCATGCCATGAATCAGATACATTGCTTGATATTTTTGGTTTAACTATTTAATTTTTTTAGATACTTTAATTATTTTAGTGTTATTTAAGTCATAATTAAACTATAAATTTTCGCCTATCTATTATAATCGCTACTTCAAAATTAAATGAGACTTATATTTTTAAGCCAGAGCCTGATACTGCTCCTCTGCCACAAGCTCCTTAATCACTTTGCGCCTTAGTGCCCTCGAGCCTTTCCAAACACTGGGTGGAACTATGTTGGATGATTGTGATGTTGGATGATTGTGAATTGTACGTGAAGGTGCCACATTAACAGTCAAGGCGAGAGGATCAACTGAGGTGTTTGATTGAATCGTTTTCTAACATCATTTTGTTCTCAATTGACATGTGCCTCGTGCTGCTAGATACAGCATACAATTGATCATAGTGGAGTCCTTCCAAGCCTCTGATGAGTTTCACTGCTGTTAACAAATCTACCCCATTTCGTCAACATGTTGTGAACATACTTTGAATTCAAACTTCATTCTGGACATTGTCATCTTTATGTTTAACGCATGTCGTCGATGATTTGGCAAACCGGACATAGTAATCATAAATAGTCTCTCCTTTGTGCTGACAAAAGTGTTCGAATTCATCATACAACTGTGATACACGGTCATCTTTTGTTAATTCTGAACCTTCCAGGAGCATCTTTACATTGTCCCATATGTCCTTTGCATAAGTGTAATGATATGATAAAGATAGATATCTTTTGGCAACCCCTTGAATAAGGATGATTTTTGCCCAGAATGTCAGCATTGTACCTTATCCTGTATCTTCCGTGTGACAAGTCAAAATAGACACGAGGTCGTACTTGACCAAGATGTAAGACCACCTACATCTCCTTCTGCAATAAAAAAAATAAAAAAAAAAAAGGAAAAAAAAAAAAAAAAAAAACAAAAAAAAAAAAAAGAAAAAAAAAAAAAAAAAAAAAAGTAAAAAAAAAGAAGAAAAAAAAGAAAAAAAAAAGAAAAAATAAGATATATAAAAAAAAAAAGAAAGAATAAAAAAAAGAAAAAAATAAAAACAAAAAAAAAAAAAAAAAAAAAAAAAAGAAAAAGAAAAAAAAAAAAAGAAAAAAAAAAAAAAAAAAAAATAAAAAGAAAGAAAAAAAGGAAAAAAAAAAAAAAAAAAAAAAGAACAAAAATAATTAATAAAAAAAAAAAAATAAAAGTTTCACCTAAATGTACCCATCTTGAAAAGGTCATTCATCAATGACCTACAAGATGTTCACCCATTCTCTTTACGCCCCGACAATACAGTCGAATACGTTGTTTGCCATGATGCAAAGGTCAACCTATATAAGCATAGGTGGTCGGTATCAAAGCCCAGCACATTGGATGTCTTCCGAAGAGATAGCCATTTTAATAGATTATGAAAATGAATTAATTTGATCCAACAATGATTAAGTGATTGTATGTTAAAGTGATGATTGTTTTTGGATTAAGGTGATATGTTGTTTAATTTGCTGATTTGGTTTGTGTTGAAATGAGTTAACGAAATGAAACAATTTTTAGCCAAGTTTCAGTCTACCAAAACGCAGTGAAGGTCTTCAAAAGTAGACAAAACGCAGGAAGTCTTGAGACAAAACGCAATCAAGTCTTGAGACAAAACGCAATCAAGTCTTGAGACAAAACACAATCTAATCTTGAGACAAAACGCAATCAAGTTTTGAAATGGGTAGAGTCTCTTCTAGGCAAAACACAAGAAACGTCTTCAATTTGTCAAAACGCAAAACCAAAACGCAACCTTTGATAGACCAAAACGCAGGAATCAAAACACAGGAGACAAAACGCATATCCTAATAAGACAAAACACAGTACAGTTGTCCTTTAGAAAACGACAAAATGCAGTGTCCTTTTCTGACAAAACGCAGGAGGCAAAACGCAACCAAGAATATGCCAGTGAGACAAAACGCAGTCAAGAACATACAAACTTTTTCACCTAAAAACACCTAAAAATCACCCTTTTGAACATTTTTGCTTGGTTTCTTTTGCACAAATTGATCCTAGAAGGCTATAACGACTATAAAAACACTAACTTTAACATCACAAACGTGAGAATCAAAGAGTGTCAAGAATAAGACCATAAACCTTCAAAAACTAAACTTTTGATCTAAACTAACCAAGAAAACGCCCACACAATCTAGCTAATCATCCCATGAGCACTGATACCAATTATAGGATATTGGATATCATAACACAATCAATGATCTAGGGGTTGGCCTACTTTGTAGTGAGAGAAAGTGAGTTATAGTGAGAGAAACTACACCTTATGTGTGTGTATTATGAAATGATCAACCAACCCATTCCCATGGCTGGAAAGGGGTATATATACATGAGGTTTATACCCCTAAGTGGGCTAACATGTGGGTAAAGACCCGGCCCAACACCATAAGTCATACGGTAATTAAACGATTACTATTAAGGCTACGAGCTAACCTATGCTAGACATTACACGGGGTAACCGAGTCTTTTACATGGATGTTCATAATCCTAACATATAAGTATTTATATATATATATATACACTTATATATACTCTTTTGGATTGTTACAGATTTAGTCATGTCGGATTCAAAGCATTCCACTATGTCATACACTTCTTTTTCTTTGTACTCTAACCCATCAGCATGGGGCATTCCACTTATGGATGTCGATGAGGTTCTGGAGATGGACCCTTATAAGGAGGTTACCCAACAAGGGCAGACAGCTCCACCATCACATGACTATGCACCTGACCTTATAGAGTTAGAGGATCATGTACCAGTATACGTTCTAGAGCCGGAGGAGGACCCAGAGGAGGACCCAGTTGACTATGCTCCTGATGCTGATAATGACAAGGATGAGGAGGAGGAGTCCTCCAAGGATAACGATGATAAGGAGGAGGAGCACCTAGCTCCTGCCGACTCTACTACTGTTGCTTCTCCAGCTGTTAGACCTGTCCCCTCCGCTGAGGAGACAGAGCCGTTTGAGACAGATGAGTCTGCGGCTACACCACCACCACCACATGCATACCATAATACTTTGAGGATGTCTGTCAGATCCCAGGCATCTATATAATTTCCTTTTGAGGCAGAGGTTGCTAGGCTTCTTGCCTTACCTACTCCATCACCATCTCCACTCACTCTATTATCATCACCACTCCCCTAGATTCCCTCACCACTACTACTTGTACCATTACCACTTACTACTAGCCCTACTTACACTGAGGCACCTTTGGGCTACAGAGCAGCTAGGATTCGGTTAAGAGCTGCATCACCACCCTTACTCTTACCATTAACTAGCCGCAGAGCTAACATTCTCGAGGCTAACATACCCCGTCAGAAGAGGCTACTACTTACTGCTCCCACACCTAGGTTTGAGGTTGGGAGAGTTCTGCACCTGCTGCTAGACAGCCAGGATCTACTGTGGCCTGTAGGGTCGATTACAGCTTTTTGGATACTGTGGATGCCAGTATCCGAGCTTTAGAGAGGAGGACTATGGCGGCCATAGAGATGGTCAACTTGAGGGTTAGTTATCAGGCCCAGGTTCGTAGATAAGAGAGCGAGGAGTCCTATACACGACATCAGGATGCACAGAGGGATCATGCTGCTCTACGTGGTGAGGTGGATACATTGAGGAGGTACCTTTCCTCCCTATGTACTACTCATGAGCAGGAGAGAGTTGAGGCCCGTCAGGCTTTGGCTAGGTCTGAGGCCCATAACAGGGTTTTAGAGGCACGGATTACACTTTTAGAGACTCAAGCGCATTGTCACGAGTGGCAATGTCAGGACACAGATGATCGTGCTATTGGACACATCATGCGTATCCAGGTACTGGAGGCTAGAGCACGAGTTGATACTCTGGAGGACACATGTAGTAGTGCTTAGTTTTATCCTTCTGTCATGTCATAACTATCTTGTATAGCTTATTAAGTTTTTATGGGTTACTCCCAGCTAATAGGATGTAGGGATTTTTATTTCATCTTTAGCAATCTTGTATGACATGTTAAGTATTATGGGTTATCCCCAGCTAGCATGGCCGTAGGACTTGTATTTTCCATTTTTGTATCAAACCATCATGTATGTTTTCTGAGTTATATATGGAATGGATGTATTATGTCATGTCAATATGATATCAAATTTTACTATATACCTCTTTGGTGTTGTGATCTTATTTTATTTATTGCGTATATGTCATGTCGATCTCACTTTGGTTGTATATTTTACTGTATGATGTAATCTCATTTTATTTATTGTGCATATGTCATGTCGCGTTTATGATTGTATGAAATCTAACGTGTATTATATTTTCTTATGATTTAAAGAAAATGCCTTTAAGAAAAGGAACCAAAACAAAAACCACCCCCGCCACTGCCATTGCCACCGCCACCACTCCAATGACTGATGCTGCCATTAGGGCATTGATAGCCCAAGGAGTGGCTGATGCTTTGGCTGAGCGAACAATTCAAAGAAACACTAACCTCAATGGCGATGGAAGATAAGGTTCTGGAAGTGGTATTACAAGACCTGTGCGCCCTACTCGTGAGTGCACCTATAGTGATTTCCTCAAATACCAACCTCTGAACTTCAAAGGCATAGAAGGAGTTGTTAGTCTAACTCAATGGTTTGAAAGAATGGAATCCGTATTCCATATCAGTAACTATGCAGTTGAGAATCAAGTCAAGTTTGCTACTTGCACTCTTCATGGAATTGCCTTAACATGGTGGAACACCCATGTCAAGACAGTTGGTCATGATGCCGCTTACGGCATGCCTTAGAAAACACTTATGAAAATGATGACTACTAAGTACTGTCCTCCAAATGAGATCAAGAAACTAGAGATAGAGATTTGGAATTTGAAGGTAAAAGGTACTGACTTGGCGAGTTATACCCAACGCTTTTAAGAACTAGCATTGATGTGCGGGAGAATATTTCCCAAAGAGTCTGATAAGGGTGAAAAGTATGTCGGTGGTCTTCCCGACATGATCCAAGGAAGTGTAATGTCGTCTAAGCCGAAGGAGATGCATGATGCAATTGAATTTGCAACTGAACTGATGGATCAAAAGATCCGTACTTTGGCTGAACGCCGAGTCAAAAACAAGAAGAAATTTGAGGACACTTCCAGGAACAATCAAAACCAGCAATAGCCTTTTAAAAGGCATAATGTGGCACGGGCCTATACCGCTGGGCCTGGTGATAAGAAACCGTACAGAGGATCTAAACCTCTGTGCCCCAAATGCAACTACCACCACGAAGGACAATGTGCACCAAGGTGCAAAAAATGAAAAAAAGGCCGGCCATATG
>BQNB010055100.1:0-39258 GCA_026074375.1 Tanacetum coccineum
TATATTTAGATATTTTCTTTTCAGAAAATATCTCATATATATAGATATTTTCTTTTTAGAAAATATCTAGTTTTTATTTTTTCAATATATCTTTTATCTCTCTCTCCTCTCTCTCTCTAAACTAACATCTCTTTTCTACTCTCTTTCTCCTTTCTTGATTCGATTTGTGATTCGTGTTATGAAGTGAAGTGTTAAATCGGGAACCTACAAAAAGGTTATAGGTAAAGGAATTAGGAAAGGAGGAATATATGTAATGAAACTAGGAAATAAACCGGAAGACAAAATATGTCTTGCAAAACTCCACACTATGGCATAGGAGATTAGGTCACGCTAATAAGCAACTAATTCAATCATTAGCATCTAAAGAATTAGTTAGAAATTTACCCAAACTTAAATACGACCGACATTTTTGTGATGCTTGCAAAATTGGAAAGCAAGCTCATGCAAGTCACAAGGCTAAAAATATAGTTTCAACAACTAGATGCTTAGAACTACTTCACATGGATTTGTTTGGCCCTTCCGCCATACGAAGCTATGGAGGGAATCGTTATACCTTAGTAATCGTAGATGACTATTCTTGATTCACATGGACTAGATTTTTAGCAAATAAAACCAAAGACTTTAAAAAATTCAAAATATTTAGCAAAATGATCCAAAACAAATTAGGATGTTCCATTGCAATTAGTATCAATTAGAATAGATCATGGTCGGGAATTTGATAATGAAATACAATTCAGAAACTATTGTGATTTAAATGGGATATCTCATAACTTTTCTGCTCCTCGTACTCCATAATCTAATGGGGTAGTAGAAAGAAAATATCGCACTCTACAAGAAATGAGTAGAATCATGTTAAATGAACAATCCATTCCTCAAAAATTTTGGTGTAATGCGGTTGATACGTCAACCTATATAATTAATAGAATTTCCATTAGACGTATTTTATGAAAAACTCCATACGAGTTGTTAAGAGGTAGGAAACCAAACCTTAACTATTTTAAAGTATTCGGAAGTAAATGCCTTATTTTTAATACAAAAGATTACCTCAGCAAGTTCGACCCAAAGTCATACGAAGGTGCTTTCCTAGGATATTTGGAAAATAGTAAAGCTTACATAGTACTTAACAAACAAATAATGAAAGTTGAAGAGTCGTTGAATGTAACTTTCGATGAAACTCCTCCCCTGCCTAAAACATCACCATTGGAAGATGATGAGTTAGTCAAAGAAGAAGCTATTGAGGTTAGTAAAACAAAACCCATAGGCAATGATCTTGAAGACATTTCATTAGAAAATAATCAGATTGTAAATATTAAAGAATCTAAAACTCATCCCCTAGAAAACGTTATTGGTAATCTAAATCAAAGAACTCTTAGGTCGCAAGCTTAAGACAAAAGCAATTTCTTATAGCTTTATTTTAGATAATAGAACCTAAATTATAAATGAGGCATTAAAAGAGGAAAATTATTAATGGACCATGCAAGAGGAACTAAAAACAATCAAACAAATGAATTTGGGACTAGTCCCAAATCCCACGGAAATGACCAATAAGGAACAAAATGGTTATAATAGAATTAAACTCGATGAAAATGGCATCGTAACTAGAAAAAAAGCTAAGGTTAAGTCCGCCCAAGGATATAATCAACCGAAGGATTTTGATTACGACGAAACATATGCACCCGTAGCTAGACTAGAGTCCATAAGAATATTTTAGCTTAGCTTGCGCACTAGACTTTCAAGTTATACCAAAAGATGTAATTAGTGGCATTCCTTAACGGTTTTAATCAATAGGAGTTTACGTGGCACAACCAATCCGGAATCAATGACTTCGCAAACTAATTATGTCTAAGCAAACTTAAAAAAAATCTCTTTAATGGTCTAAACAAGCCCCAAAAGCTTGTATGATCGATTAAAAGTCTTTCTATAAACATAATTACTCCATGGGAATGTAGATAATACACATCTTCACTAAAAATAAAGACTCCCATCTCATTATTGTCCAAATAATGTTGAGTGACAATATATTCTAATCAACTTGTTCAAGAAATAATGTGATGACTTTGCCAAGATCATGCATGATGAGTTTGAAATTAAGTATGATGAGGGGAACTAAATTTCTTCTTAGGATTTACAAATAAAAAAAATTAGATGATGACATATTTTAATCAATCAAAATCTATTAAGGAAATGCTTAAGAAATTGGACTAGAAGACCTAAGCCAATAAAGACCCCAAGAGAATCAAAAAGAATGATGTGGATCATCCTTGTGGTGTCGCGGCTGAAGTGGAGGAAAAGAAAGAGATGTAGCCAATTTAGTGACCAAGGACTCAAAGGAGATGCTTGTAAGCAACTTAGGAAGGAAGTAGGAGAATCATTGAGGTGCTTAGATTGCATGGTTAAAGTTTAAAATGTGTCATTTGGAGGGAAACTAGGTCCGGGTTTATTTGAAGTGGGTTAGGGCACGGTTTGAGTTTTTATGCATAGATTTCGTGTACATTTGACTAGTGATGATAGATTAAGGATTTTTAAGCTTATATTAAGGATTTAAAACAAGATTTGATTAGTGGTTCGTGTTTAAAATGGGTGAGAATAGGTAAATGGGTCGCGGTTTGAAATTAAGGTTCAATTAGGGTTTCTTTGATTCAATTCGTGTACATTGTTGTTAATATGATAAAATGATGATGGAATGTGATTTATACTGTTTTAATTTATGTTATTACAACTTATTTGGGTAGTGGTTGAGGTTTAAAATGGATAAAAATCAAGAAACGGGTCTTGGGTTAGACAATAGATCGGTTTAGGGTTTCTCGGTTTAATTTCTTGAAATCTTATGATATGAAGATGAATATAGAATGTAAATGAAATGAATGACTTACTTGTGACTTGTATTTGATAGATTGTATATGATTTCTTAGGAAAACGGAGTTAAAACTGCTATTTTGTATATCATGCATTAATGACTTGTACATTGTGCTTTATAAGACTTGTACCTTATTTTGAAGGGAAGTATATTCAAATGAGATGTTATATTACTTGTACTTGAGCTTTGATCACTTATTCGTCTTGGATGCTTACATTACCCATAATTAGGGTTTAGGCATAAACGTTAATGATTAAGGCTCATTTGATATTATCGTTGTGAAAACTACATTAAATAGATAACGTATATGATAAAATGAATAACGGATTATTGTCTTGACATATTAGGATGTTTACTTGATGTAAACATGCAAAGAATAGGCATAGGTTATTACGAGAGCTCGTTTACCTTAGAAATGTAAACTATTATACATAATGGAATGGAATGAAACGAAATTTTATTCCCGTAAAAAGTAGTACTTAATAAAGTAAGTAGATATTACATTGATGAAGATACTGGAAAATTACGGGTTGTTATACAAGGCTTCACATGAAAAATCCACACGGGATACTCCTAAGCCTGCTATCACATATCACCAACTATTCATCTTTCACTTCACCTGAAAATGATACTCGAAAACGTCAACAAAAATGTTGGAGAGCTCGTAGGTTTGAGCTTAAACCCAAAATTTGTGCCAATATCTCAAAACAGTGGACAATAGTGCAATATGACAGTGAATATATGCAAACAACCCATGACTTATCATCCCTGCTAATCATGTAACACGACCTAGCAATCTCGCTAGTCGATCACCATATGTCACTTATGCACCCAAAGGGCCTACCAGCTGGAGCACTAGATTAGGGCAGGACCTCACATAAACTAGGGTAGGCGTACCCAGCCGCTCTATTAATCACACACATAATGGGATAGGCGTACCCCTCTGATCTAAACAATCATACAACACATAATATTTACATAGCAGTCATAAGCACATATCTTGTCCCAAAAACAAAACCACATTTCGCACAGTTTAATTCAAAACATTTCAAAACACATTTGAGTATCATTTTCCCTAAACGGAAAAACAATAGAAAAATGGGGCTACGAGAAATCACCTCAAGCAAATCTTTAGCAACCAAATCTCAATCACACAAGCAATTGCAACGACGTCCGCACACGACCTAGTCCAGTTAATGTCCCATTTTAATCATTTATTTTCCAAAACAATCTTCACGTTTGATGCATAGAGTTTAGACGCGTTGTACAATTACCCGTAATAATTTAGTGGTGTGATGGTTGACGACATATCCCAACAATCATATTAATCCCATTGCTCAATAATACATACTTATACTATTTAAAGAAAATAGATAAGTAATATAAGTAAATATTTATAATAAATAATTATAAATATATCTTGATAAGTCCATTCGATAACCTTAGTCACGGTAAAAATAATCATAATTTGGTTGAAAATGAAACGTTTACTCTTAATAAACATATTAGAGAAGTTTCGAGAAAAAATATATTTTTTTGTCTTTTAGTGAATTTATTAAAATAATTAAATAATAAAATAATATTTTATTATTTAAAATCAAAAATTACGTTCTTAAGTGAAAATTTTAAAGTATAAGCTTTTTACAAAATTTTGACATGACCCATACGTTTATACAACGTTTTCCAAGGTTTTTAACATTTATTTCAAACACTTACTAAAATGTTTCTCCCAAAATAACGTTCATTATCACTTCGTAAATATATTTCACTTTCAAAAGTCCGTCAAAAACTCTTAAAATGACTATATATCGCTTATTGGGCTTTAAGACCCAATAAGGGTCCATTAAAATATTTATACGTCCAAAATACGATCCAAGCCCAAAACCAAGGCCCATTTAAATACATAAGTTCATACTAATAAGCAAAAATAATACGAACCACAATAAGCCCTCCCATTAAGCCACGGCTTAAATGGGCTTATTGGGCCGTGAGTCCATAAGCTTCACAATACATATATTAAGCTTGAAAATAAGCTAGTAAGCTACGTATCGCATTTGGTTACTACCATAAGCTATAAAAATAGTCCACGAACATACGCCATACTACAAAAATAATCAAAATCACTTCCCTTGTGATTTTTATAGGTGACGTGAGCATATAAGCTCAAAATAAGTCACGAAAAGCCCACAAAATAAGCTATACAAGCTATTATCCAAAATAAGCTATTTAGCAACATATGTTATTCAACCATCACGACCACAACATCAAAACTACAAAACCCTCTTGTTTCCTTTTTATGTTCGACGCAACCAAACACCCCTTTTTATTCGTTTCGCTTTCAAAACTCACTTTTTACAACGATCAACTTGTACAACCAACATCTATGCATCAATATAAACCCAAAAGGACAAACGAAATTTAAATTTAGAAACTTACAAGAAAATCTTCAAAAGTATAGATTTCGACGCGAACCGGACAACCCAAACGTTGTTTAAATGAATACCCAAATACTCGTATCAACCCGTAGTATCTCGTTCTTGATTAAAGTTGGAAAATTTATGGGTGTTTGTTGTTTGCTTAGGTCGGACGCACAAGGCACACACACTTGTGTGTGTGTTTTATTCTTTTTGAAATGAAATGGAATGAATGAAATTTTCTAGTGATAAGCATATAAGTGTACAATTGCTAGACAAGGAAGCTAAAATCATGCCTCCTTGTCCCCTCTCTTGGTTCGACCGGTTATGGCATCCAAAGGGGTGTCGGGTCTTTCTTTTCGTGTCGGGATCACTTAAAAGCTCGTAAAACTCAACCGTAAAATACTCCCCAAAGTTACTTAGCATTTTTATTCACTTTAAAAATACTTTTCCAATAACTTAGAGTATTTACTCGACATATTTTCACTTTAAACCCTTAAAAACTCATTTGGACATTAACGGACGTGTCAGGACTCGTTTTTCAGTTGGTATTATCAATAATTCCTAGGTTACGCACCACTGGAATACAAATAACATAATAATACCTCTCATAAAGGGAATTATTAAATCACTATAAACCATAATTTCACACAAAACTTCTCATAAAATCACCTCCGTAGTAACATGGTTAAATATCTAATTAAACTTACACCAAACGTAAATAGTAAAGGAAACTAATATGAATTTTCAGGACACAAAAAGGCGAGGGTTACATTCTGACCCTTTAAAAATTTTGACCCTGAAAATCAAGCTACTAACATCACTAAACAAAATTGCGGGTACTTTTGTTTATTGATTGTCAAGTATCCTACGTGAATTCAGGTCCACATTTTGAATTCCACTGAACCTTGACGATGCAATTCTACTCCGCTTTAACTTTTTAAACTCTCTTTCTAAAATTTCCACAGGCTCTTCCACAAAATTTAACTTGGCATCAACTTGGATCTCATCTAAGGGCACTTACAGTATTGGATCAGCCAAACACTTCTTAAGGTTCGACACGTGGAATGTGTCATGAACACCATTCAACTCCTCAGGCAAGTATAACATGTAGGCTACGGGGCCTACCTTTTCAATAATCTCAAAAGGTCCAACAAATCTAGGTGCTAGTTTTCCTTTCTTCCTAAATTGTACCACACCTTTCCAAGGCGACACTTTGAGAAAAACATAGTCACCTACACTAAACTCTAGAGGCGTCATCCTTTTAATAGCATAACTTTTCTGACGATCACGAGCAGCCTTAAGTCTATCCTTAATCAGCGAGATCTTCTCAGTAGTCTCCTGCAATAACTCAGGTCCTATCAACTGACCTTCTTCAACCTCAGCCCACATAATTGGCGAACGACACTTTCTACCATACAATTCCTCAAACGGAGCGCATCTCACACTAGAATGATAACTATTGTTATACGAAAACTCAACCAATAGAAGATGAATATCCCAACTTCCCTCGAAGTCCAGGACGCACGCTCTAAGCATGTCTTCTAAAGTATGAATAGTACACTCACTCTGACCATCGGTTCGAGGGTGGTAAGTCGTGCTCATGTCTAAACAGGTTCCTAATGCCTCTTGTATTGACTGCCAAAACCTTGATGTGAAACAACTATCACGATCCAATAAGATCAAGATCGGCACACCATGTCTTGTAACTATCTCATTCAAATACAATCTAGCCAATCTATCCATCTTATAATCCTCATGCATAGGTAAAAAATGAGCAGACTTAGTCAATCGGTCCACAATGACCTAGATTGTGTCATGCCCACTACTAGTCCTAGGCAATTTAGTCACAAAATCCATAGTTATTCCTTCCTATTTCCATACGGGAATCTCAGGTTGCTAGAGCAAGTCGGATGGCCTTTGATGCTTGGCCTTAACCTTCAAACAAGTCCAACACTTACTAACATACTCGGTTATGTCCTTCTTCATACCAGGCCACCAATACCTATCTTTAAGGTCATAATACATCTTATCAGCTCCTGGGTGTACAAAGTACTTCGACTTATGGGCTTCATCCATTATCAGGGTTCTTACATCACCCTTCAAAGGTACCCATATTCGATCAAGGTAGTACAAAGTCCCATCACTTCTCTATTCTATCATCTTATCTAAACCTTTCTATAATCCTGTAGATTCATCCACAACCTCCTTCTGAGCCGCCAGTTTCCTATCTTTGATACTCGACTGAAGGGTCATATTCATAGCTCTAACTCTCTTAGGCTTTACTCTCTCCTTCCTACTTAGGGCATTAGCTACCACATTCGCCTTACCAGGATGGTAGTGAATCTCACAGTCATAATCACTAAACAACTCTATCCAGTGACGCTGTCGTGTATTCAACTCTTTCTGACCACATATATGCTGAAGACTCTTATGGTCCGTATAGATGACACTCTTTGTCCCATACATATAATGTCTCCAAATCTTAAGGGAAAATATAACTGCTCCCAATTACAAATCATGGGTCGTATAATTCATCTCATGAATTTTAAACTGCCTAGACGCGTAAGGTATCACCATACCTCTTTGCATTAACACACAATCTAGTCCTCTCCCGGACGCATCACAATATACCACAAAGTCTTTTGGTCCATCAAGGAGATCTAGAACAGGCGCATTACACAACTTATCCTTCAAGGTTTGAAATGCCAACTCTTGTTCCTCACCCTAATCGAAAGTCTTACACTTTTGAGTCAGGACAGTAAGAGACTTGGCTATCTTAGAAAAGTTCTTAATGAACCTATGGTAATATCCAGCCAATCCTAAGAACGAACGAACCTCAAACGGGGTTCTAAGGGCTTTCCAATTCTTAACAGCTTCAATCTTACTAGGGTCTACATGAATCCCATTACCATTTATCACATGCCTAAGAAACTGCACTTCTTTTAGCCAGAATTCACACTTAGAAAACTTAGCATACAATTTCTCCTTCTTGAGAAGTTCCAAGACTAACCTTTATTGTTCTACATGCTCTTCCGGAGTCTTAGAGTAGATTAAGATATCGTCTATAAACACTATCATAAACTTATCAAGATAAGGCCTATAAACCATAATCATCAAATCCATGAATATCGCTGGTGCGTTAGTCAGACCAAAGGGCATTACTGTAAACTCAAAATGTCCATAACGAGTTCTAAACGCAGTCTTTAAAATGTCATCCTCATGCACTCTCAGCTGATGGTATCCAGACCTAAGATCTATCTTTGAGAAAAACTATGACCCTTGCAGTTGGTCAAATAGATCATCAATCCTAGGAAGCGGATAACGATTCTTAACAGTCAACTTGTTCAATTCATTATAGTCAATGAACATCTTAAAATAAACATCCTTTTTCTTAACGAACAATACTGGCGCTCCCCAAGGTGATTAGCTTGGTCGAATAAAAACTTTATCTTGGACTTCCTTGAGTTGTCTCGACAACTCCTCTAATTTAGAAGGTTCTAAACGATAAGGAGACTTTTCCATACCTATAATCATATCAAAACTCCCATGTCCAAAAGGTATCAAATCAATGTTAAAGACATGACCCCTCGATTTCTAGTTTCCAACCCTTAATAACCTTATCAATCTTTACTAGCTGCCCGCTAGTTATCTCAATCTCATATCTGAAACCTAATTCACTAGGCTCTATGCCTAACATAGGTATAAAAGTAGTGGAAACAAAACTATAGTCGATACCAGAGTCAAATAAGGTAGTGGCAAAATGATTGTTTAAAGTAAATGTACCTGTCACAATGTTCGAATCCTGGCGAGCTTCCTCTGCTCCCAACATGAATGCCCTACCCCTAGCTTCGTTCCCTTGGTTTCCATAACCCTGACCCCCGTTATTAGCAACAACTTGGTTTGGACGGTTTTCTCCTGGTCCTTGTGTTCTATTCAATCTAGGACATGCTGGCCTGAAATGGTCGGTACTACCACATTCGTGGCATGCTCCATGAGTAGGTGTTGGGTTCCGTACATTTACCGGGTTCACATTCCTAGGCACAACTCTAAAATCCCTCGCAAGATGACCTGGGCGGTTACAGTTGATGAAGAACAATCAAATAACATACATGATAAGGGAAAAAGAGGTGGTTTTAGAGAAAGAGTGGTTGGATGAACATTTTAAAGAGAGAAAGTAAAACAATAGAGAAATGTATTAAGTGTGTGAAATAATGAATAACCAACCACCTCTTTAAGGCATGGACAGGTGTATTTATACCCTAATTGAGGCCGGCTATGGACTAGTTGATGGGCTTTATCCATGGGCTTTTCCTAACTTGGCCTATTAAGGTTCCAAATAATACTTAACGAGCTAACGAAAATTATCTATAGAGTGACCGATACTTTCCTAGGATTTTCATATTCCTAACAATCTCCCCCTAAGGGATGTCACTCCATTTTACAAAAACTTAAACCTAGCATACTATGAAGGTCTTCGTTCTTGTGCTCACTTACTTCTTTTATTTTTCATTTTCTAGTGAATATGACATAGTGATCATTGACTTTAGGCTTGAGCTTGTTCCTTTATCTTGACTTGTATGTGACTATATGATCTCTAGCATCTTGAGATCATCAATAAAGCATAATCTTTTTTTTCCATCTTGTAAACTTTACCATCTTGTGAACTCGTGACTTTTGGACCGACATACTCATACTGTTGTTGTTTCTTGGTCTTGAAAGCTTGAATAAGACATCTTTCTTGAAATTCTTTAACTATAACACTTCGTCACTTCGAGAAAGACGTTCGGTATCAGAGTGAAAAAAACTTCTTTGAAATTCTTTGACTTTAATACTTCTTCACTTTAAGAAAGACATACGGTATCAGAGTAGCAAAAGTCTTGAAACATGTCCTTGAGCTTTCATTATGTCTTTATATTTGTCGGTTGGGTATGAGCATGTGGTTATGAGTCTTTAAGACATCTAGAATCATGTACCTTCACCTCCATCTTTAAGTATCCTACATTAAAACAGTTAGCAATAAAGCAGGGGGACGAATATGGCTTTTGTCATTTACCCGTGTTTGGTTGGAGTAACCTTCGAATCTGTGAGGATCGACCTATGATCAGGTAGATTCAATTGAAGATGAATATCCTTTACAGGATTTCCAGCTTGCAGTATTGAATCTTTCTAACATACGTGTATTAGATTCATCATACTCAGCATGTTCTCATTATCGAAACGTCTCAAAACAGACAGCACAATAAGAGTGAACCAGTGAGTTACTGTCTTACCGATTGAATAGAAAAATTGATTTGAAAATCAATCGACGTGTCACTTGCTAAAGTGGTTTTATGACACATCAAGAGTTTTAAACAATTTAAAATTCATCATTAATCATCAATTCATATACTGAAACAAGTTTGATTCACTTGGAATCGCACCATCGTTTCTTTCCAGCTGTCACATGTTTGATTCATTTGAATCGCACAAGTCACCTACCAAGAGCTTGTTTGATGTTGGCTCAAGCAGGATTTCCATCTTCACTGTGATTACTTGAGTATCACTTTGACGTTCTGGCAAAATCACAAGGATAATGCGTAGGACTCTTTATATATTTCTCGTTATTCACATTGTGTGAAGTAGCAAGCATAATTTTTATAAGTGTCCTAATGAGATTTATTGATGATCTCTTTTGGCTCTAGACTTAATAGTGCACTTTGGTTTTAGTAATTAGAGGCTGGAGCAGACTGCTACCTTTTTAATACCAACTAACTCGAAGTGAGAAACTTGATAGAAATGCGTGTAATCTCTGTGAGAAATGAAACAAAAATATTTTGAGAGATTCTGAGGGGCTAGGGAGGGTTGTGCATTGCATCACTGGGTCCATGATGTCAGTATTCAATGTCAGCAATCATATTTGTGATTCTTGACAGCAGATGTATTGACCCGATTTCTGCCTAAGTGTAAGGAGGGCTTCTTTCTTTTCACCCTTTATCTTTACTTTTCTTTTTAATTCTTCAACCCCTTCAGTGCTTACTGAGACTTCATAACTAGTACCTTGTTGGGTTTGTTCCAGTACTAGCTCCATCTCAGTCGGCACTTTTCCCTTAGTCTCACATTTACTCCTTTTTTCATACCTAAGGACTACTACACTATCTAGTGGAATATCCCTAGGTAGATCCCTCCAGTTCTGGCTGGATCATGGGAATGAATACCTAAACTTAACCACGTTATAACTCCAATACAGTAATTTAAATGGTCGGTCTTTGGTACTTCCACATTACTACCAACAAGTAACCATTTGCTCCCCCTTTATATGTGCATCGATTAATCGAAAGAGTTTAGCACATATATGGGATAGCGTACACTTAAGATCTTAAAAATCACATCTTTAGCTATATATTTTAATCACATTTTCTCCCCTTATCAAAAATATTAAATCTATTGATATTTTGGATATCAATTGATTCAAATATAACTACTTTTGGGGAAAAAATCTCCAATTATTAACAAGTTGTATTGGGAACATTTTTAATGCTCCCCCTCAAATTATGAGGGTATTATATGTTGTTTGAATATGTTAATTTAATTTTTTTTGAATTTACTAAGAAATTCTTGAAAATTCATACTCAAACACTATATATGCCTAATTTTTAAGTCTACACTACACATTTATATATTCACAATATTATTATGTATGAGATTTGACCTGAATGATGAAAACATCATATGATAGAATCATATGGGTCTTTGTAGCAGCCATAGGTCTTCCCCGTAGTCTCTCTTAAGAAGTTGTCTTAGCTTCCCTCTAAATCAGCAATCCATTCTTGAGTAGATTCAAAACATTCTTGCAAGCCGCCTCAAGCAGTCTTGATGTAAAAAGATCAAATATACAAAGTACACAATTAATTCAAAACCATAACACCAAAGTTAATTAAGTCCCGGATGTCCGAATTTCTCCTTACAAGATAGTGATGATATAAATTGTAACACCAATGTCAATTAAGTCTTGGATGTCACAATAATTCCCTCTTAAGTAGTCGAAATGAAAACACCTAAGTCAACTAAGTCCCAAATGTACTCATTTCTTTTTGTATAATACTGACTAACTTAAGGAATCATCATACTTATCAAACCTATGTGTACCTCTTTTGTCAACTAATTCTACTCACTGTTAAAGGAAGCATTAATTCAATCAGTATCCAATCTCCATATACTAGAATAAATATTCTGACAACACTTCCCCCTAGTATCTTAAATGATGCATATTTAAAATCGCAAGATATCTCTTCCCCCATGTAGTTGAAATAGTGCACCCAAAAGTAACAAGTTAAACACTGATTTTCTCTACGGTTATGACATTTATCTTCCCGGAATGGCCTAAAAAATGAGAAATGGGGTTATGAATTCTATCACGTTGTAACTCATTAATCTTTCTGTATATCTATTCCTCCCCCTTGCTGTTTTCATACATCGAATCAGAAAAAAACATAGTACCACGCACATATACTCGATATCGTTTTTTAGAATAAATAAGCTTAGATCTATCCCGTGAGAATCAACTTTAAGGCAATTAAAACTGATTGTAATTATTGTCAAACAATCCTAATTCTTTTACAACAATGTGGTGATTGCAATAATGGTCGAATGTAGTTTAACGTGAGAATCAACTGAGTCTCAAAGTGAAAATAAGTCCCTAAAGTTTGAAACAAATGACATCTAAAGCTCTTGTAGTTAATATAAATTAACTCCCCTTGAAATTGGTATCCGTCATTATCAAAAACTTTATCCGTTTATTCCGTGACTTATTTTGAAAGACCATTTAAAAGATTATTTGTTGACACGTTCTCCCCCTCAAATAATGACCAGTTTTCTATTTAAAGAGTTGTTATCATTGTTTGAGTGGTTGAATTGTCTTTGAAAATCGTTTTGTGATTTCTGAAAAATACTGATTCATTGTGAAGATAACTTTTTACCAATAAAAATAAGATTTCTCTTATTTTGACAAGTAAATGCACTGACACGTACACTTATTGTATATAAGTGGTATGTGCTTAATTACACATACCTTTGACCTAATAAAACGTGCTTAAAAGACTAAAAACATACCAAAATACATTGTATTTGTATGTTTTACATTTGTATTGTGCGGGTAACGAATATCAACAAAAAGGACAAAAATCAAGCCAAAACGGACAAAACCGAGCATGAAATGGAAAGAGCGTGAAAAAGTCAAAGTCAATAAAAGTCAACAAAGTCAAAATCAAAGACGGAACCAAAAGTAAAGAAATCTTAAATGGGCCAACTCGTACCCATTTAATGGGCTGGGTCAGCCCATTAAGACATCATTAATAAGCCTTATAAGTTTTAAGGTCCAAAAACCTTTTATAAATCCAAAACCCTTACTTGGCCCAATTACAAAGCCCAAACCAAACACTTAACATCCCACACATAAGGCTGTTAAATCATTTACAACACTATTCCTTCACCCTTTGCATCATTAGTCCTCAAGGACTAACGATGCAAACACTTACCAAAATCAGGGCAAACACCCGTTATCTTTCAATTCACCAAATCCTTTTCCTGCCAACCCCTATTAATATTATTCATCTGTCTTCTTCACCTCGACCCCTGCTCCATCAAACAAACCCATCACTCTCACCTTCAACCCCATACCATAAACTGCCAAATCCACCTTGGCAATCCCTTGGTCTCTCATTAGATGATGAACATTGACCAAAATCAAGGGCTGAGATCATAAAACTTGGTGAACAAGCTAAATGGATGGCTTAGATGATGACTTTGAGCTCTCTCACATAGGAAACACACCTCTCCATTGTCTCCGTAAAGAAACACAAGTCCAAGACCCAAGACCTTGAAGTTTTTCTATATAAATAGGGATATTGTAAGCCCTATAGGGCAACTAGTTTTGAAGTAGTTTTCTAAGTAGTCTTTTCAGCTTATATTTACTGTTTTTAGCTTATTGTATTTTTATTTTAAAAGCTTTGTACTGTTTTATTCAAGTTTAATGAAAATTAAGTTTTTATGTTAAAACTGTTTTTAAGTTAATGTACTTTGTGATCTGTTTGTTTAAACTCACAAAAGCTCTTTTTACTTACTTAAGCTGTTAACTTAAGTACTATAAGTTCTCCAATAACTTATAGTGCCTAAGTCATTTTTACCAAAATTCACTAAAAAAGCTATTTGGAAGATAAGCCAGAAATTGAAAGGCTTATAGGGTTTTTACTAGCTTGTTTTTAAACAAGCTAGAGCTTGTTGATAAGCTCTAAGAGCCATTCAAGACCTTGTTTAAGCAAAGGGCCTTGTAAGTCTCATTTTTTTACTTTTATAGCCTATTTACTATAGCATTACTTATTTCTGCTTATCTTTGCTTAATTATTGCTTATACTATCTTTCTAAATGCTTTGCATGCTTATGATTTAACTTTTATATCCTTTGATAATGTATTTCATTAAACCTGTCTCAATTTCATTTAAAATTGCCTAGTTTAGTTAGCTTAGATTAACTATATATCTGCTAGTTTTAATTGCTTATATGTTCTTAGTTTACCTTAATATTAATCTGTTTTGAGTTTTCTCAAGAGTTCTTAGCCTGTTTACGTTTAAAAATGAAAATTGGAAACTTAAAGGGGTGTTTAGAACAAGCAGTACTAACCATGAGTTAGTATTGGTTGATTCCTTTTGGCTTTCAAACTAGTTTTAACAAGTCTAAACCTAGTCCTTGAGTAAGCTTTTAAAAGTTTTAAAAGTCTTAAACTCTTTTTCAAAGTGTTTAGTAGTTGTGGTTTGAATTTGTGCAATTTGTTTTCTTTATATCAGCTTATTTGATTCGAAGTTCAAAAGTGGTTGTTAATTGTTGTTTTCATGCTTGTTTTATGCTTAGGAATGCAGTAGAATAGCTTTAGTTTAAGTGTGCATTTGCATTTGTGTTTTAGTTTAAAAACTATCATAGTTTTCTTAAATTCATTTTCTAAGTTTAAGGTCATTTTTCATTTTCAAAATTAGGTTAGTTAAAATAGTTTTTAGAATCTGAATTTGAGAGCATAAGCTCATTGGTTGGTGATCTTCATCTGTTTTAGCTTATTTCACCTTTTAAAAGTCTTTTTCGAGCTTAAAAATAGGGCTAAACTTTGCCCTTTTGTCTTTTCAAAATGTTGAAAACCTCAGCTCAGACTGAGTTAATCAGCCAATTTCATTTAGCCTTTAAACAGTTTATTTGATTTTCAAAATGTTTTTTGAGTGGTGATTAAATAGCTTATTGTACAAGCTTCATTATGTTATAAGCCTCTAAGCCATAAGGATCTGTTTTCTAGCTTAAAAATAAGCTAAAAAGTGCCCCCTTGGCTTTTTGGTTAGTAAGATTTGGCCTAACTGCTTATTAGCTTATTTGAGCTTTTCAGCTTTTAGGATTGCTTAACTTGTGTTTCATCTTGCTTATTAGGTTAGTTCCAAGGTTATGTTAGCTTATTAGGTTTAGGTTAGAGCTTATTTGAGCTTTTTAGCATTTCTAGTCTAGAATATTTAGTTTAAAAGCCTTTAAGTATTTTTGTCATTTTAAGCTCAGCTAGCTCATTTTATTTGCTTATTTTTGTTCATTAGTGCTTATTAGGGTTTAGTATTCATTTGTTTTTAGCTTATTTGTTTTCTTAAATGATTATTGTGTTTAAAAAAGGCTTAACAATTTAGTTTTTAGCCATTTAATGTAAAAAGCAATCTATCATTTTTCTTAAAGCTTATTCTTAGCTTATTTTTAAGTTTTGTAAAAAGCCCTTTTATTAAAGTTGCTTATTTTCATGATATAAAACTTTTCCAAAAATAAAATTTCAAAAATTAAAAAACTAGGGAAATTGGGAAGTCAAGGGTGAGCAAGGCTCGAACCCACGACCTCCACAACCTCAACCTAGTTCTTACACACACACCACACAACCAACTGCCTGGGGACTTTTTCATTTATAGTTTGCCTTAGTTATTATTTAAAGTCATTTAGCCCATTTAAGCTTTCAGCCCCTTTTGGCTTATTTACAGCTTATTTCATTAAGCTGTTTAGACCATTTTATTTTTCCTAGGTTCATCACTGTCCAAAGAACTTTTCATAATTTTTTCAGAATTTTCTAATTTAGTTTAGTATTTTTAATTAATTTTTTAGATTAAATCAGTTTTTAATTCATAATAAATTAAATAAAAGTCAAAAAATATAATTCTTTTTTTTTTAATTTTCTTTTATCATTTAGGATTGTTAAAAATTAAATTTGCATTTGTAGGGTTAAAATTGTAGGATTTAGTTTTTTAAAGAACGGGATTTGAATACCGTTATCGTTTTTAGGTTTAAATCTTTAATTGCTTTCGTTTTTAGTTTGCCTTTTCTTGTTTTTGGATTTTATGTGTAGAAATAGAATCCAAATCATATATTGACCATTCAAACGCGCGATCACGAACTTATTCACGATTTTTAATTCACGCCTCGTCAGGACACGACCCGGGAAGGTATTTTTTAGGGTTTTACTTTGGATAAAAGTAATTTCCTTCTAAAAGCCTTACGGAATTCTAATCTCTCTATTATTGATATTTGTGATTTATTTATATATGTATTATTATATATATATAAAAAGCAAGCGATCAATAGGAAGTACAGGTTATGTTGCAAAGTAAACACAAGCCTTTGCATGGTCATAAAGTAGACCATGCCCGAGAATAAATTCTCGTTATGAGGTCAAGTTTTCTTTTTGAAATACTTGCCTTTAAGATGATGACCAGGTTGCTATCCGAAATAATAGCAAGCCATTTTTGACGTGTTTTGAAAAACTTTTGAACTTCTGCTCGAACTTTATTTACAGCCTCGTATCATTATTAAATGACATTTCTAAGACCGTAGATGTTATCGATTTTCAAAAGACATGCCATTATTACCTCTTTTTATATTTTTCTCATTTTTTAATTTTTTTCTTTAGTTTTAAAGATGTTATATTTTTGTATTTTGTTTTTATAATGGTTTTTGAAAATGAAAATCTTTTTGGTTTTTCTGGTTTTGAATATATACATATGATACACAAGATATCAGAATAGGTACCACCACTATTCTTCAGCTGCCAATTATTTCAGGGTCTCTGGCGTAAAACTTCGCATTCCCAGCTTATTGATAAGAAATTCAATTATTTCTCTGCCAAGGGATTTAGTAAAGATGTCCGACAGCTGATACTTCATATTGACAAAGTAAAGCTCTACTACTCCATTCTCAACTTGCTCTTTTACGAAGTCTCAATATGTTTTGATCGAGAATGTTGAACATTGTTGTAGCATAGAGTGCTTTTGTTATCATAATATATTAGAATTTTATTGAATCCAAGGCCATAGTCGATAAGCTGTGATCTCATCCAAAGGACTTGAGCACAACAACCTGATAAGGCTATATATTCAGCTTCCGTACTGGATATCGCAGTGCTTTTCTGCCTATTTGATGACCAGCTAACAAGTCTGTCTCCCAATAATTGCATGCATCCAGATGTACTTCGTCTAGTATCTTGGCAACCCGCGTGAAGAATCCTTTGGATACCAGAGTCCTCTATTAACGGTTCCTCTTAGGTATTTAAAGATTCTTTTTACAGCATGTAAGTGCTTTTCGATAGGCTTTCCCTGATATCGGGCACACATGCATACAACAAATGTAAGGTCTGGTCTACTGGCTGTGAGATACATAAGGGTACCCACCATTTCACGATAGTGTGTAGGGTCAACGGCTTTCCCTTATGTATCTTCATCCAGTTTAGATTTCTCCACCATAGGAGTATCCACAGGGTCACTAGATTCCATACCATATTTTTTCAAAGATTCTAGAGCATATTTAGACTGGTTTATAAAGATGTCTCTGGGACTTTATGAAATTTGTAGTCCTAGAAAAAATGATATTTTGCCCATCATCGACATCTTAAACTTTGAACACATTATTTTTGAAAATTGGTCACATAATTCAGGTGTAGTAGACGCAAAGATTATATCATCAACATAGATTTGTACCAGGAGAATATCTTTGCCTTGTCTTCTGATGAACAATGTGGGATCCACGGTTCCTTTAGAGAATTCCTGAGAGTGTAGAAACTTCGACAATAAATCGTACCACGAGCGAGGAGCTTGTTTCAACCTATAGAGATATTTCTTAAGCTTGTACACATGATTCGGATTGTCTTGATCCACAAACCCATCCGGTTGGCTGACATAAACTTCTTCAAGCAGAATGCCGTTCAAGAATGTCGTCTTAACATCCATTTGGTAGACGATCATATTCATGTGAGCAGCATATGCGAGGAAAATTCGAATAGCATCAAGTCTAGCCACTAGAGCAAAGGATTCCTCAAAGTTAATTATCTCTTCTTGACGGTAACCACAAGCAACCAAACGAACCTTGTTCTTTAGAATTCCTCCTAATTCATCAAGTTTCACCTTGTAGATCTATTTTAAAGTAATAACCATCACTTTATCTAGACGAGGAATGAGTTCCTAGACTTCAAGAGTTTCAAATTCATTATGTTCCTTTTGCATTGCTTCAATCCAACATGCTTGAGCTAATGCGTCTTTATAGTTCTTTTGTTTAATTGATGTGAGAACAGCATGGTAGTAACAAAATAAGGCTTGTTCATAGAGTTGGAGACTTGTGGAAACAGGTCTTTCGAGTTCACCGATGATGTTGTCTAAAGGATGATCCTTGGTCTATTTGGTAACGTATTCTAAGTTAGGAGCAGCAGTGTGCACAATTCTGGGAATAACGTCCGATGAAGAAGATGCTTCAGAAACGTTTTTTGGAATTGGAATGCCAAAGAATGGATCATTATTCATGTGTGCAACATCTAAGTCATGATTCTCTTCTTCAACATCGTTAGAAATGATAATAGATTGAGTTTCAGGTGTTGTTTGTGAGTTACTAGTTGATGATGCTTCTTGGTCAACAGTTGTTTAGGAAGGTAAACCGATTGATGCAGTGGGTTTTGGAGCTACTACTTCAGTAATTAGAGCAATGACTTTAGGGGATGTGCGATCAATACTTGATGGAGGGTTGAGTAATTCATCAAATAGTAGTTGAAACAAAAGATCCCAAACAGTTCTTGAAGGTGGTACAAACAGTATTGAAGGAGGAGGGTTTGGCACGAGTCTTAAATTAATTGTTGCAGGAGTCATTTCATGAAGTTCAGGTCCTGAACTGCTATGTTTAGAAGCCATCATTGTCAGCTCATCAAAATCTACATGAATTGTTTTGATGATTCGTCTGGTACGTCGGTTGTAAATTCGAAATGCTTTCCTTGTGAGTTCATAGCCAATGAAAATACCAATATCAGCTTTCGGTTGTAACTTTTCCAAATTCTCGCTATCATTTGTCAGATAACAAAGTGCACCAAATAGATGGAAGAATGATAAGTCAGGAAGTTTATCATGTAAAAGCTCATATGGTGTTTTGCCGTGACGAAGACGTATGATGGAACGAATTTGGGTATAACATGCGGTTGCAACTGCTTCTACCCATAAGAATAACGGAGCTTTTGCATAAATCAACATTGTGTGGCAGCTTCAATTAGCCTACAATTACGTCTTTCAATGATACCATTTTGCTGTAGAGAGCGAGCAACAGATGTTTCATGAGAGATGACAACCTTCTCATAATATTCACGCAAAGTTTGATTAACAAATTCGGTTTCATTATCTGTTTTGATTCGTCAGACATGTACTTTAAGCTGCACTTGGATCATTTCGAGAAACTTGATTATGAAATCTGGAGCTTAATCTTTTGACCTTAAACACTTTACCCATGTAAATCGAGAGTAATCATCGACAATTATGAGGATGTACTTCTTTCCATTAACACTTGCGACACGCATTGGTCCACAAAGATCCATGTGCAAAAGATAGAGTTTTCCTTGGTTGGTGTCTTCAGATTTAGGTTTGTGGGGTTTCTTCTTGCTTTTGCCCATTGCACACGCAGAACATAGATGGTCCTTTTCAAATTTAAGCTTAGGTAGACCTCGAACAAGATCATGTTAGTATCACAACCTAGTTTCTGCATAGTTTGTGATATTTCCAATCAAAGTTTCTACTATAGTTGTCTTGAATTTATCCAATACACTAATCTTATATCCGCAAAGGATTCAAAGATCTTTTCGTACGAAAGGGATCTACACGTGGTATCAAAGCTTGATGAGAGCTTATGAATAAGAAGAACACATTTTCTACACACAAGATTTGGTTGTCAAAGAAGAGATAGCCTACAACTCAAGTTCAAATCCTAAGGTACATACTTGTTCTACTGAATGTGAGCAATCATATTCAAAACTTAAAAAATTATATGATGAACAAAGAGAACAGCTTAGTGATGCTAGTGTAGAAATAAAAGCTTATGGTCAAGGTTTAAAGAAAGTAGAAGCTCAATTAGTTGTTCATCAGCAAAATCAACTTTGGTATGAGCAAAAGATTAAATTTATGAAAATTGATTTAGATGATAAAACTGATGTGCTTACATACCATAAGAAGTTATTAGCAGAAGCTCTTAAAAAGAAAGAAGATTTAAAAACCAAATTTGAAAATTAGCAAAGTTCTTCAAAAAATCTTGGTAAACTACTAAATACTCAAATGAGTGCTAATGATAAATTTGGGCTTGGATATGGGGATCACAGATTTGATGGCATTTTGAGTTATGAAAATGAAGTCTTACAAAGTGTGTTTATGAATAATGATAGTAATACAGATGATAGGACTTTGTATGATAGGTTTGTTACAACTGATGGAATGCATGCAGTTTCCCCTCCTATGACAGGGAATTACATTCATCGGACATGAATTGATATTGATGACTCCCAATTTAGCCAAATGTTACCAAAGCAAACTAAAACCTTGGAATCTGATATTAGGAGCAGTGACTTTGACTCTTGTAAGTCAAATACTAGTGTAGAAACTCTTGACTGTATGCATGAACCTGTTGTTAATGAACCCAAAGTTGATAGTACACACAAAGTCTGATCTCATGCTCCTATCATTGAGGAGTACGAATCAGACAGTGAGGATGATGAGATTGTGGTCAAACCTAAGGAAGTAACAAAAACAGTCAAGCCTAGCTTTGAAAAGATTGAATCTGTTAATGCTAGGAATTAAACTGTATATTCAAGCAAAAAACTCTAGGAAAAACAATAAGATGACTAGAGGTAAGTAAAAAGACACTTGAATGGAAATATGGACACATAAATTAGGTAAAATTTTTGAGTTTAACAATAAAGCTTGCTATGTATGTGGTAGTTTTGATCACTCGCAATATACCTGTAAACACAAGAAAAAGATTAATGAACAAAAACAGGTTAAACCAGTGTGGAACAACTCAAAGAGGGTGAATCACCAAAACTTTGGTAGATTTTCTCACCTCAATCCAAAAAGTAACATAGTTCCACAAGCAGTACTAACTAAGTCAGGCCTAGTATCACTTAATACCGCCAAATCAGTTAGAACTGCTCAATCCAGAACAAGAATAAATGATGCTATGCAAAAACCATATTCTTATTATAAAGCATATTCATCTGTTAAAAGACCCTTTAACAAGAAAACAGTAAATTACAACATATATTTTCAAACCAAAGAGTTAAATATCTGATATGGGTACAAGGGTAATAATGCTAGGCAAAAGCAGAGTTAATACTTTCAAGGCTTCAGACGCTGGTTTGGAAACCAAAACATGAAGACTTAGACCATGTTTCCAAATCAAATATTGCATCAAAGACCTTGGCAAGATATGATTATGTTGATGCACTAGGCAGGTTCAAGTCTATTCTAGCTTGGGACTTCAAAAAACACTAACTTCCTTATTGCAGGGCAATTCATAAAGAGAGTGTGATTGTGAATTGATATGGTTTGTATTTTTGTAGTTTGTGGACTAACTTTTTGCAGGAGAACAAAATAAAAGTGACAGATGGAAAAGATAGTTTGTATCATTATATTGTTTGTGCCTGTAAGTTTTGAATAATTCATAAAATTAGGGTTTTTCACAAACTCTAAATATAAGGTTCAATTATGAGGGGCAAGAAAAGACTTACTACTATTTGGACCAAGAAAAGGTTAGTACTGTTTGAAAATATGTTTGTACTGCCTTTGTTATCTGAGAAAAGAGTTTATTCCTATATAGTTTATGTTCCTGAACAAGTGTGTTAATACGAGTCAATATTATTCGATATCGGATAACACAGTTTGGTTTCTCGAAAAGTTTGTTCTTACCTGACTATGGAAAGTGGTTTTTTTGAGAATTGGCAAGCAACAAGGGATAGGAGAATTTTTAGGTGTTGGTTTCATTTCAACACAAAAAATGGTAATCAATTCACCATGTCTAACCGACACTAAGAATTGGCTATTCCAGTGCAAACTGCATCTAGTAAAGAATTTCTCAATTCGTTGGTAGCTGATAGTTTGCTAAAAACTATATGGTAATCAATGCACCATGTTATGGAAATGAAGCATTGACTAGTCCAAAGCAAACGGCTTTTGGTTAAGACTTCTCAAATCCGTTGATAGTTGATAGTTTACTCAAAACTATATGGTTATCAATTCACCATGTTTTATTATGAAGAATTGGCTATTCCGGGGCAAACGTAACCGGTAAAGAATCATCAAATTCGTTTATGGCTGGTAGTTTTGCCAAAAACTATACATTTCTGTGATCACTTCAACGTGATGAGAATAGCATGAACTAATGATTAATGATTCTGTACCAATTTTCTTACCATTTTTTGATTTTGGAGTAATTTAAAAACCACTCATCTGATATAAAGAAAGTTTGGGTGAGGATGCATCCAAACAGGGGAGGATTAATGATGCAGATGTAGAGGTTACCTTCATTGATGAGACTTTAAATGATGCTAGAAACAAGAATAACAAGATTTCAAACAACAAGGTGGAAGATGACAAAGAAACTGCTTTAGAAGTAAAGAAGTGTTTGGATATATCCTCCTGGTGATCAAGAAGCTTACATTAAAGAAACATGATGATTAAAAAGTGAATATCAAGTTTAGGGGAAGATTGTTAGGAATCTTTCATTCAAGAAACTTAATGATTAACAAGATGAATATCAAGTTTTATTGGATGATAGTTGGAAGTCTAGATTCCTTGATGCAATTTTGAATAAAAGCAACAAAAGTGATCTAAAATCAACATAATGAAGAGACCTACAAATAATGAAAATAGTAGAAGATATGGCAATAGATATGAAGATTATATTGATAATCAAATGATTTAGTTCTTCCTTATAATATTAATGTTTGAATAGGAAGGTTTAATACTTATTAAAATATTCATAAGGTATTAAAATATGGATGAAGTAGAGGTTTACAAGGTGTTATTATGAAGCATTTTAATGTATTATGTAATAAAACTAGGAAAGTTTAAATTGTTGTAACCTACTAGGACTCCTTGTACTATAAAAGGAGGTCCTAGGGTGTAGAGAAAAGACATCAATTTCCACAAACACATCTATCTCTACACAATCATCATACATACCTTTTCCATAGTTAGTTATAGCTTCAAGGTTGTAAACCCTATCACTATTAAGAGTGATCGTATTAATATATTAAGGCTGAAAGTTTGATTTATTGTTATTGTTCTTCTTAGTATCACAACCTAGTTTCCGCATAGTTTGTGATATTTCCAATCAAAGCTTCTACTATAGTTGTCTTGGATTTATCCAATACAAGTAATCCTTATATCAGCTAAGGAGTCAAAGATCTGTTCAGAAAGGGATCTACATGGTGTTTTGCCATGACGAAGACGTGTGATGGAACGATTTATGGTAAATAACAGTTGCGGTTCAATGCTTTTACCCATAATAATAACGAACTTTTGCATAAATCAAACAATTGTGCGACAGCCTTCAATTAGAGTACGATACGTCATTCATGACAGCATTTAGTGATGAAGTGAGCAACAGATGTTTCATGATAGAATGCCAACCTTTATAAAATTCACGCAAAGTTTGATTAACAAATTTGGTTCCATTATCTATTCTGATTCGTCGGACAGGTACTTTAAGCCGCACTTGGATCATCTTGAGAAACTTGATTATGAAATCTGGAGCTTCATCTTTTGACCTTAAGCACTTTACCCATGTAAATCGAGAGTAATCATCAACAATGACGAGGATGTACTTATTTCCATTAACACTTGCGACACGTATTGGTCCATAAAGATCCATGTGCAAAAGATAGAGTTTTTCTTGGAATGTCCCACTTCAGATTTATGTTTGTGGGGTTCTTCTGCATAATGCCCATTGCACACGCATAACATATATGGTCCTTTTCAAATTTTAGCTTAGGGAGACCTCGAATAAGATCATGTCTAATAAATGGTTGATTGCACCAAAGTTCAGATGAGACAAACATCGGTTCCATAGCCAGGACTTAGTCTTTGAGGCCTTTGATAAGAGACATATAGGAGAGGATGCCATCATATCTCCAAGATACAGAGTATATAGATTGTTGCCTCGAGATCCAGTCAATAGATCAACACCTTCTAGATTACGAATGAAGCAGGTGTGTTGACGAAAAGCAATTTCAAGGTTCGAATCACAGAATTGCCCAACGGAGAATAAGTTATGTCCAAGTCCTTCTATGTAGTAAACCCTTGAGATCATAACATTCCCAATCTGATAATCACCAAATCCCAAAGAGAAAGATTAATGATCAAAAACAGGTTAAACCAGTGTGGAACAACTCAAAGAGGGTGAATCACCAGAACTTTGGTAGATTTTCTCACCCCAATCCAAAAAGTAACATAGTTCCACAAGCAGTACTAACTAAGTCAGGCCTAGTATCACTTAATACCGCCAAATCAGTTAGAACTGCTCAATCCAGAACAAGAATGAATGATGCTATGCAAAAACCATATTCTTATTATAAAGCATATTCATCTGTTAAAAGACCCTTTAACAAGAAAACAGTAAATTACAACAGATATTTCAACAAAAGAGTTAATACTGTTAAGGGTACAAGGGTTAATACTGCTAGGCCAAAAGCAGAGGTTAATACTGTTAAGGCTTCAGCTAGCTGGGTTTGGAAACCAAAACATGAAGACTTAGACCATGTTTCCAAATCAAATAGTGCATCAAAGACCTTGGCAAGATATGATTATGTTGATGCACTAGGCAGGTTCAAGTCTGTTCTGGCTTGGGACTTCAAAAAACACTAACTTCCTTATTGCAGGGCAATTCATAAAGAGAGTGTGATTGTGAATTGCTATGGTTTGTATTTTTGTGGTTTGTGGACTAACTTTTTGCAGGAGAAGCAAATAAAAGTGTCAGATGGAAAAGATAGTTGGTATCATTTATATTGTTGCTGCTGTATGTTTTGAGATATTCATGAAAACTAGGGTTTTTCACAAACTCTAAATATAAGGTTCAAGTCTGAGGGGCAAGAAAAGACTTACTACTGTTTGGACCAAGAAAAGGTTAGTACTGTTTGAAAATATGTTTGTACTGCCTTTGTTATCTGAGAAAAGAGTTTATACTGTTAGTTATGTCCGATAAGTGGGTTAATACTGTCAATATTATTCGATATCGGATAACACATAGTTTGGTTCTCGGATAGTTTGTTCTTAGCCTGATCTATGGATAGTGGTTTTGAGAATTGGCAAGCTACAAGGGATAGGAGAATTTTTAGGTGTTGGTTTCATTTCAACACAACAAATGGTAATCAATTCACCATGTCTAACCGACACTAAGAATTGGCTATTCCAGTGCAAACGGCATCTGGTAAAGAAATCTCAAATCCGTTGATAGCTGATAGTTTGCTAAAAACTATATGGTAATCAATGCACCATGTTATGGCAATGAAGCATTGACTAGTCCAAAGCAAACGGCTTTTGGTAAAGACTTTTCAAATCCGTTGATAGTTGATAGTTTACTCAAAACTATATGGTTATCAATTCACCATGTTTTATTATGAAGAATTGGCTATTCCGGGGCAAACGGCTACCGGTAAAGAATCATCAAATCCGTTTATGGCTGGTAGTTTGCCAAAAACTATACATTTCTGTGATTCACTTCAAAGTGATGAGGATAGTTTTGAACTTATTGAATTGATGATTCTTTGTACCAATTTTCTTACCATGGTTCGTGATTTGGAGAATTTAAAAACCACTCATCTGATAATGAAAGTTTAGGTGAGGATGCATCCAAACAGGGGAGGATTGATGATGCAGATGCAAAGGTTACCTTCATTGATGAGACTTTAAATGATGGTAGAAATAAGAATAACAAGATTTCAAACAGCAAGGTGGAAGATGACAAAGAAACATCTTTAGAAGTGAAGAAGTGTTTGGATACATCCTCCTGGTAATCAAGAAGCTTACATTGAAGAAACTTGATGATTAACAAGTGAATATCAAGTTTAGGGGAAGATTGTTGGGAATCTTTCATTCAAGAAACTTGATGATTAACAAGATGAATATCAAGTTTAGGGGAGGATTGTTGGGAATTAAAGATTCCTTGATGCTGTTTGAATAAATGAAACAAAAGGGACTAAATCAACATAATGAAGATTCTACAAATGATGAAAGATTGTAGAAGATATGGTCAAAGATATGAAGATCATGATTGATATTCAAATGATTTAGTTTCTTTATAATATTAAATATGTTGACTAGGAAGGTTTAATACTTATGGAAAGTATTAATGAGTATTAAATATGATGAGTAGGTTACAAGGTTTATTAGGAAAGCATTTAAATGTATTAATGTATAATACTTAGGAAAGTATTAAATGTGTTGTAACCTACTAGGACTCCTTGTACTATAAAAGGAGGTCCTAGGGTGTAGAGAAAATAGATCAATCTCCACAAACACATCTATCTCTACACAATCATCATACACACCTTTTTCATAGTTAGTTATAGCTTCAAGGTTGTAAACCCTATCACTATTAAGAGTGATCGTATTAATATATTGAGGCTGAAAGTTTGATTTATTGTTATTGTTCTTCTTAGTATCACAACCTAGTTTCCGCATAGTTTGTGATATTTCCAATCAAAGTTTCTACTATAGTTGTCTTGGATTTATCCAATACAACTAAACCTTATATCAGCTAAGGAGTCAAAGATCTGTTCAGAAAGGGATCTACATGGTGTTTTGCCATGACGAAGACGTGTGATGGAACGATTTTGGGTATAACATGCGGTTGCAACTGCTTTTACCCATAAGAATAACGGAACTTTTGCATAAATCAACATTGTGCGACAGCTTCAATTAGTGTACGATTACGTCTTTCAATGACAGCATTTTGCTGTGGAGAGTGAGCAACAGATGTTTCATGAGAGATGCCAACCTTCTTATAATATTAACGCAAAGTTTGATTAACAAATTTGGTTTCATTATCTGTTTTGATTCGTCAGACATGTACTTTAAGCCGCACTTGGATCATTTTGAGAAACTTGATTATGAAATCTGGAGCTTCATCTTTTGACCTTAAACACTTTACCCATGTAAATCGAGAGTAATCATCGACAATTACGAGGATGTACTTATTTCCATTAACACTTGCGACATGCATTGGTCTACAAAGATCCATGTGCAAAAGATAGAGTTTTCCTTGGTTGGTCTCTTCAGATTTATGTTTGTGGGGTTTCTTCTTGCTTTTGCCCATTGCACACGCATAACATATATGGTCCTTTTCAAATTTTAGCTTAGGGAGACCTCGAATAAGATCATGTCTAATTAAATGGTTGATTGCACCAAAGTTCAGATGAGATAGACGTCGGTGCCATAGCCAGGACTTAGTCTTTGAGGCCTTTGACAAGAGACATATAGGAGAGGACGCCATCGTATCTCCAAGAGACAGAGTATACAGATTGTTGCCTTGAGATCCAGTTAATAGATTAACACCTTCTAGATTCTGAATGAAGTAGGTGTGTTGACGAAAAGCAACTTCACGATTCGAATCACAGAATTGCCCAACGGTGAATAAGTTATGTCCAAGTCCTTCTATGTAGTAAACCCTTGAGATCATAACATTCCCAATCTGATAATCACCAAATCCCAATATCTTTGCAATGTGATCATTTCTGAATTTGACTGTACCTAAAAATTTATTAATGAAATTGGTGAGCTGAGAGCGATCTCCGGTTATATGCTTGGAGCAGTCGGAGTCCAAATACCAGAGAACAATTTGGACGACCTCAGCGAGAGCATCTGAACCATAATGAGATAAATTCTCCATGAGAGCAACTTTGGCAGTATTGAGTTCCTCACAATCAGAGTCATATGCATCTAAATCATCAGCTTGATAAGTGGCATTATAGGTAATGACTATCTGTGTGGCTTAACCTTCTGCAATTCTTGGATCTGCCAAAAATGCTAGCTCTTCTTCATGCAGAATTTGACCATTTGCTTGAGCTTGTACCAGCAACACTTTATCGTTAAACCAAGAATCATCCCGTTTCCTTTTAGGTTTAGTGCATTGTTTGGACATGTGTCCCTCCCCTTTACAGTTATAACAAATAACAGTCCTTTGTTTCCCAAAATTGCTTCCACTTGCTCCTGGAGTGTAGTACCTACTTGTACCCATAGCAAAAGAAATTTGCCTCCCCTGTACTGGTTATAAAGTCACTCTTCCATCGTTAATGGTAGCTTGTTGCCTAGGGTATGATGAATTTCTTAGCTGGTTGTTGGTAGTAAGATAGCGAGATGTGACGACAGCTGATAGGAATGACATCATGTGGTTGATGGCATCAATGGGATCATCACCTTACTTGAACACTGGAACAGTTAGACCTAAGTTTAGTTAGGGGAATTCAGGTTGTTGTTGTTGGTTAACTGTGGGAGCATATTCAATTTGAGGGATGGATGATGGTGAAGAATAAACGTTGTGGTTAACTGATGATTGATAATCATTGGATGGATAAGTGTTTGAAAGAGGTGTTGATGATTTATTGTTTGAGTATTGTTTAGACTAATAAGGTGATCCATACTATGGAGACTGATAAAGTGAAACAAGTGGTTGAAATTGAGAGTTTTGGTATGAGTTCTGAGGAGTTTGATAAGGAGACTAGGTCATCTGATGGGTTGCAACCAAAGCAAGCGGATCTGAGTTGCGTTCATGCATTAAATGAACTTCATTTTGCAAATAAATTCATGTTGTCCAAATAGGCAATGAAGTTAACAATACTAGTTTTGTGTAGTCCAGAACAGTTTGACAACGATCATAAATGTGCTCAACTAAGGAGGAAGAGTATTCAAAAACTTAGTGGTTACTTGAAATTGTTCTAGTTTCACATTGTAGATGTTCATGTCATTGAGAAGCAGTGAAAATCTCAAGTAGAAATCACATAGTGTTTCCCCCTTCTTATAAGCAAACTAATCGAATTCATCATATAATTTTCACTCTCTTTCCTTTTTCTTCAATGAAGTTCCTTGCATGAGAAGTTGAATTATTTCCAAAGTTCCTGCGATTCGATGATTGCTATACAAGTGGCAATAGACCGTCCTGTGTAATCCTTAGAGAATATATTTTGTTGCTTGACAACACAATCAAGCTTGAAATTTCATCCGTATCAGACAAATCATATTATATTTTCTTGGTCTAGTCACTCCAATCTCCTCAATCGTAGGCCAGATGAGTGGACCATTTTCAACGGATTCAAGGATCATTCGTCCATGTTGTCTATTCATCATGTATAGCTCCATTCTGCTTTTCCAAGAATTGTATATATCTTTTTCCAATATTGGTGGACCCGATTGTCCGCCACTCGAAAGAAACGCTTGTCATCAAGAGTCGTCATTAAGAAAGCTGTATGTCAAAAGATTACTTTTGATCGATATCGTGAATGAAAAGAAATTATGTTGTTGTGAGTTGTTTTTTGTGTGTTTTGTGTCTTGAAACTATACGGGATTTTACTATTCTTGATTAAACTGGGAAAACAATAAATGTGTTCCCGGAGATTTACAAATCCAAGAAATAAAACATTTTTTATTCGTATACTTTTTTGATAACAAATTTGAGTGTTTTAACTTTAGTTGCAAATTCGGTGTCCAAATGAAAAAATTTGCGAATTAGAGTTTGCCAAATTAAAACTACAATTCGGATGCCAAAAGGAATTTTGCTAATTCGTATTACCTGCAATTGCTAATTCTGTTACTAGCTTATTTCCGGGATGCCAAATAATTTGCCAATTCGGTTGCGGCTAATTCGGTTGCAATAAACTGCTAATTTCGGTTGTTTGAAATTCGGTTGCCAAATAAACTACCAATTCGGTTGCTGCTAATTCGGTTGCCAAATAAATTGCCAATTTGGTTGCTGCTAATTCGGTTTAGACTGGTACTGCGAATTTCGGTTTGAAATTTATAGCTACGAATCGTTGAACCTGATAGCTGCGAATTCGTTATGAACCATGTATCTGGCGAATTCGTAGTATAAACTGCAAGCTACTAATTCGTTACGAACACAAAAACTTAAAAAACACAAAAACTAACTTCTTGATGTTTTTTCCTCCTAAATTTTTCTGTACAACTAGTATTAACTAAACCTATAGAACCTTTAAAATTTTAAACTTTATAGGTTTTTAAGCCAAAAAATTTTTAAAATCAAGATTTGTACTTTTATAATGTATTTCAAAGACAAACAATTGTAATAAATGATGTTTTTTCTTGAGTCAAAGTCTATACACTATATTCCTAAAGATACTAGATCATATTTACCAAGGTAAATGATCCTTTAGTGTACACGAGAGCTTCGAAAACAAAGAAAGAACAAGAAATAGGCGTACGGTTTAAGAAAAAACACAAACAAAAAAAACAAACACTAAAACTAAGAAATCACTCCCATGGCTCTTGATAACCAATTGAAAACAATCAAATAACAATAAAACAAAAATTTGGAATAAAAGGGGAACGAGAGGTGGTTTTAGAGAGAGAGTGGTTGGATGAATATTTTAGAGAGTGAAAGTAAAACAAGAGAGAAATGTATTAAGTGTGTGAAATAATGAACAACCAACCACCTCTCCAAGGCATGGAGAGGTGTATTTATAACCTAATTGAGGCCGACTATGGAATAGTTCATGGGCTTTGTCCATGGGCTTTTCCTAACTTGGCCTATTAAGGTTCTAAATAATACTTAACGAGCTAACGACATTAAATCTAAAGAGTTAATCGATACTTCCTAGATTTTCGTATTCCTAATAGTTAAAACACATGCGACAAGGCCCTCCGGTAGCATGGTAGGAGTTGCCCAGGGGTACACTTAGGCCCAAGCCCCCACTTGTATTCTCTCTTCCTATAGGTTTGTCAGTCATAGCAAAAGCATTCCAGTCCTAGTACCCTCTTAAATATCATTCCCTAAAATTCTTAAAACCTTTCTATGTTTCCGCCACATTTCCTAGTTTCTCAACCTTCTTAATTGATCCATTCCTAACAGCCTCATTGATCAGTGCACCAGAAATCTGCACAGCCTTTTGCATTGTCTTTGGCTTCATTGCTGCCAACATCCCGCGGATCTGTAGAGCAAGGCCATACACATACCTCTTAATCTACCTACTTTTTAGAGCTACTAAGTGAGGAACTAACCTAGCCAACTCATGAAACCTATCAGTATACGCAGCATGGCCAGCCCTGACCATGGCATGATTCTACAACTCAGTTTCCAACTTTTGCATCTCATGACTAGGACAAAACTCTTCTATCATCATCAACTTAAAGTCATTCCATGACATGCTAACAGCAACTTCCTGGCTTAGCGTGCAGATCTGAGAGTTCCACCACGTTAAAGCCTTACCCACAAATGAACCTGCAGTATATTTCACTTTTTAGTCAATACTACAACCACTTATATCCTGCACGGACTCCATTTTCTTAATCCATTAAGTAAGAACTACAACACCTCCCTTACCATCATATTCCTTAAGGTTACAAGCTAAGAAATCCTTATATGAACAACCTACTCGGTTTCCATTCACTTACACATTCCTAAATGTTCTCATGAACGTTCTCATTAACCACATTACCATTTTGATTTCTAATATTTCCTTGGTTACCAACCTCAGCTAGAATGGCGGGTAAGAGGTTCTGCAATTGTTGGGCAATGATCATCGAGAAGTCGAGTGCTCCTCCCACACCCCTATTGACTCCCTCTACATTCCCATTGACTCGCTCTACGCCCCTATTAGCTCCTATTCCTTGGTCATTCCCTTAACTATTTAATTCATCAACATTGTTATCATTACCTCTTCTAGGTCCTCTACCCCTCCCACCTCTACCAACCCGCATACACGTTCCCCCTCCTCATGATTTGGCAACAGGTTAGCCAGTACTTCGAGTCCTCATCCTTGGCGGAATTATCTACACGAGGAAGAACATAGGCAACGTTAGCTAGGTAGGTAGACTAACATATATATAGAATATCTTACTATATATATAACTATACACATAATACCACCTTATGGTGTAAACATCGATTTGTGGGAACGCTATTACCAAGTACGAGTGAGTTGTGATACGCTTATAACTACGTTGGCCACCGTATTTATATTCGCATCCTTTCCCAGTCGTACTCAGTATTAAGCTCATACATTTCAATGACTAACATAACTAAAGCACCAAACCGCGAACACGCGAAAGAAAGCAAAAGCGGAACATCACACACATAGATCCTATACGCAACTAAATGATGGATCTTAGGTTATAGTCTAGGCCAACCCACCTAGTTCTCTATAACATTATCTCTGATTACCAATTCTGTCACACCCCAACAATGGTGGAAACTCGAGAGTGCAACATAATGATCAATCATAACACAAGATACAATATAGAGAAAACTACAATGCATAAACTTCAAGTGTTATGAAGACCATCAACCTCGAACAACCTCGAGTGATGTCCCAAATCATAATCAATTTTATAATCAACTTCAAATCTAATAGCCCACACAGGGGTCCAAATCCAAACTTAAACCAAAACTTCCAAATACTAATAGACAAACAAATAAACAAGCAATGCTTCACGTGAAAAATCCACACGGGATACTCCTAAGCCTGCTATCACATATCACCAACTATTCATCTTTCGCTTCACCTAAAAATGATACTCGAAAACGTCAACAAAAATGTTGGTGAGCTCGTAGGTTTGACCTTAAACCCAAAAGCTGTGCCAATATCTCAAAAAAGTGGACAATAGTGCAATATGACAGTGAATATATGCAAACAACCCATGACTTAGCATCCCCGCTAATCCTGTAACACGGCCTAGCAATCTCGCTAGTCGATCACCATATGTCACTAACGCACCTAAAGGGCCTACCAGCTGGAGCACTAGATTAGGGCAGGACCTTACACAAACTAGGGTAGGCGTACCCTGCCGCTCCAATAATCACACAAATACTGGGATAGGCGTACCCCTCTGATCCAAAAAATCATACAACACATAATATTCACATAGTAGTCATAAGCACATATCTTGTCCCAAAAACAAAACCACATTTCACACACTTCAATTCAAAACATTTCAAAACACATTTGAGTATCATTTTCCCCCAACGGAAAAACAGTAGAAAATGGGGCTATGAGAACTCACCTCAAGCAAATCTTTAGCAACCAAATCTCAATCACACAAGCAATTGCAACGACGTCTGCACACGACCTTATACAGTTAATGTCCCATTTTAATCATTCATTTTCCAAACAGTCTTCATGTTTGATGCATAGAGTTTAGACGCGTTATACAATTACCCGTAACAATTTAGTGGTGTGATGGTTGACGACATATCTCAACAATCATATCAATCTCATTGCTCAATAATACATACTTATATTATTTAAAGAAAATAGATAAGTAATATAAGTAAATATTTATACTAAGTAATTATAAATATATCTCGATAAGTCTATTAGGTAACCTTAGTCACCGTAAAAATAATCATAATTTGGTTAAAAATGAAACGTTTACTCCTAATAAACATATTAGAGAAGTTTTGAGAAAAATTATATTTTTTGTCTTTTAGTGAATTTATTAAAATAATTAAATAATATTTTATTATATAAAATCAAAAATTACGTTCTTAAGTAAAATTTTCTAAGTATAAGCCTTTTACAAAATTTCAACATGACCCGTACGTTTATATAACGTTTTCAAAGGTTTTTAACCTTTATTTCAAACAGTTGTCAAACTTTCGACACTATTCCGACAATATTCCAAAGTCTCAATCTTTAATGTTTACTAAAATGTTTCTCCCAAAATAACGTTCAATATAATTTCGTAAATATATTTCACTTTCAAAAGTCCGTCCAAAACTCTTAAAACGACTATATATCCCAATAAGGGTCCGTTAAGATATTTATACGTCCAAAATATGATCCAAGCCTAAAACCAAGGCCCATTTATATACATAAGTTCATACTAATAAGTAGAAAATAACCCGAACCACAATAAGCCCTCCCATTAAGCTACGACTTAAATGGGCTTATTGGGTCGTGAGTCCATAAGCTTCACAATACATATATTAAGCTTGAAAATAAGATAGTAAGCTACGTATCGCATTTGGTTACTACCATAAGCTATAAATATAGTCCACGAACATACGCCATACTATGAAAATAATCAAAATCACTTTCCTTGTATTTTTATAGGTGACGTGAGCATATAAGCTCAAAATAAGTCACGAAAAGCCCACAAAATAAGATATACAAGCTATTATCCAAAATAAGCTATTTAGCAACATATGTTATTTAACCATCACGACCATAACTTCAAAACTGCAAAACCCTCTTGTTTCCTTTTTATGTTTGACACAACCAAACACCCCTTTTTATTCGTTTCGCTTTCAAAACTCACTTTTTACATCGATCAACTTGTACAACCAACATCTATGCATCAATATAAACCCAAAAGGACAAACGAAATGTAAATTAAGAAACTTACAAGAAAATCTTCAAAAGTATAGATTTTAACGCGAACTGGACAACCCAAACGTTGTTTAAATGAACACCCAAATACTCGTATCAAACCGTAATATCTTGTTCTTGATTAAAGTTAGAAAATTTATGGGTGTTTGTTGTTTGCTTAGGTCGGACGCACAAGGCACACACACTTGTGTTTGTTTTTTATTCTTATTGAAATGAAATGGAATGAATGAAATTTTCTAGTGATAAGCATATAAGTATACAATTGCTAGACAAGGAAGCTAAAATCATGCATCCTTGTCCCCCTCTCTTGGTTCGACCGGTTATGGTATCCAAAGGGGTCTCGGGTCTTTCTTCTCGTGTCGGGATTACTCAAAAGCTCGTAAAACTCAACCGTAAAATACTCCCCAAAGTTACTTAGCATTTTTATTCACTTTAAAAATACTTTTCCAATAACTTAGAGTATCTACTTGACATATTTTCACTTTAAACCCATAACAACTCATTTGGACATTAACAGACGTATCAAGACTCATTTTTTGGCATTTCTCAAAATTCACGAGTCAAACCACCTGGAATACAAATAACATAATAATACCTCCCAAAAAGGGATTATTAATCACAATAAACCATAAATCACCACAATTTTCATAAAATCACCACCGTAAACATGATACAATATCTAAATAAACTAACCAACGTCAAATAGTCAAAGGACTAAAATGGAATATTCAAGACACAAAAAGGGCAAGGGTTACATAATATCACTATATCTAATTTTTATGTTGCCTTGGATGATGAAAGTGATGAAGAGGTTGAAGATGTGTTTGACGAATCGACTAATTTATTAAATAGTACTAAAATAGGAGTAAGTTCGTCTACTTACATTGTTGCTGATGGTTAGCTTTTTTTGGATGGTTTTGATCTAGTTTCAATTATATTTTTTGTTTCTAGAGTTGTAAGTGTTTATGGCATTTCATAAGCAGTAGTTTTAGGAGTTTACCAAGCCCTTTAGCTTAAGATTAATGTGGTGCTTCAGCCACATTTCATTTGTACTTAACAATTTCAATTTTAATATACTTTACCCTGGTTACCCTTTACCTAAAAAATACAAGGGAAATTGGTACGTGTGTAAGCACTAGTCAAATTTATATATGTATAGTATAAATCCCGTGACAATTCTTTCCAAATTACTTCTCAAACAAGAGAAAATAAAAGGATAAAATCTCACTTAAGAAAACACAATACGTATATTTTTAACCGGGAAGTATTTTCTTCTCGGGTCGTATCCCAACGAAGTCGTGAATTGAAATTCGGGAATAATTCGGATTCGAGTCAAGAATGGATAAAGGATTTTTGAATTTTGAATTACACTACGAATATAATAGCACAATTAAACTATAAAAACGATTAAAGAATTAAAATTGGTTAACTAATACGAAAAATTAACAAACGTGAATTAAAAACGTGAGCTAAAACTAGAATTTAAAATCTAAAGCACTAATACTAACAAATTTTATACCTAAAAATCACAAAATTAAAAAGAAAATTTTAGGAAAAAGAATTAGAATTTTTTAACTATTTTTGAATTTTCTATGATTTTTTAAAGAAAAATGAATTACTAAAAATAAACTTTTTCTAAAAATTAACACTAAAAATCTATTTTTATTTTTCAAAAATACTAGAATGAAAAAGAAAATTATTACAAAAAGAATTAGATTTTTCCAACTATTTTTCTATTTTCTATGAATTTCTTAAGAAAAAGAAATTACTAAAAACCTATTTTAATTTCTAGAAAATACAAATTTAATTGGAAAAATAAAGAAAAATGATTTTTAACTACTGAAAATGTGCAGAAAACTAATGGTATAAAAATGCCCAATTTTTACTAATCAATTGAACCCTAATTTTGCTAATTAAAACCTAAACCCTAATTTTATTAAACTAATATTAAAAATATTAATCCTATTTTATTAACCTAAAAGAACAGGGTAGAAAATGCAAAGAATGAAAGTAAAGGGTAGGCGGGGTAAGTAACAAAAATTTACACTATAGTTAAAACAGGACACCCTTAACTATTGAAAATGTTCCAAACAGACCCTACGACTTAAGCATAATCTAGCTTATTTCAAAAATGAAAATAAGCAAAAACTTAAAACAGAAAAGTTACTCCTGAGCTTATCTACTACAACTTTAATAAAAGCTCTTTGACATTTTATCTACTTAATAAGCTGGAAATTAAGCTTTTTAAACTGTATTACAGAAACTAAGAAGTTCCTTTGATAATCTAACTTTTCTAATCTTTGGCTTATTCCTAGCTTAATTCTCAATGAAAATAAAAAACCAAAAGAAGCTATAAGAAGCTTATAATGTGTTCTAAAGATATCTAGAAAGAAATAAGCTAAAAGGTTACTAGATTATCAAGAAATTTACTCTTAAAAAGTAAAGGTTCAAACTTAATGACTGATATTAAGCAATTTCTAATAAGCTAACTAGCTCAAATTTAAATCCTAGAAACTAAAATTTTGAGAATAAGCTATACTATGAATATAAAAGAAATCTAGATAAAAGGAATTTGGAAATAACAACTAGAAAATAGGAATCCAAAAGACAATCTTTGAAATCTTTAGCTGCTGCTAGTACCACTTTTGCAGGAACATAAGAGCTAGTCTAAAGCTTAAAAATGAAACTTAAAAGATGATCTTTATATAGCTAATGGAGTACTATTAAGTTGCTTAAAACTAAGTTCTATCTCCTAATTACAAATGCTAAAAGACAGCTTAAAAAATGATGAGCAACAGCAGTATTAACTGAGTTAATACTGCTTATGCTGAGATATTTGGCAAAAGCTTAAGTGCAGGCTAAGTTTCTAGTTTAGAACTCATGAACTAACTCACTAAATGTTACTAAACCTTCATTAACCAAAATTTAACTCTAAAATGCTATGAAACACTTAACTACAAAATTACTTGAACTTTAAAGTGTCCTGGTGCTAGCAAACTGTTTCTAAACCATAGAATCTTTAAAAATGCAAATTGACTCCTGAAACCTTTAGAAATCTTGTCTTTTATAAGAAACTCAACTAAAGAAAAAGATTAGACTAATGGTCATTGACTTTTAAAGTCAAAATAGTGTAATGCCAAACACTCCTTACACTTTTTGATTATTTCTTAACAGCTTTTAAAATCTATTTTTAAACTAAATATCTAAAAACCTTATATCTACTCTATCTATAACTAGTCTAATTAAGCTATTTAAGCTCTAAAATTCTTAGCTTATGTTTCAAAAATAAGTACTTCCTCAGCTAGGCTTAACCCTTCTAAATGACAGAATCTAAAACTTGAAATCTCAATGAATTCTAGCTACAACAGCTTAAAACAATTTCATCTCTAAGCTAACTAAGCAAAATTAAACAGGATTAAGCACAAGAAGTAAACACAATAAGCTAATGAATTAAGCTATATGAATGCTGAAATCAAAATTAGAAAGCTAAATCTTTGATTTTGTAGTCTCTGAACTCTAGGTCACTCTTGTTGAGTGAGTGACCTTAAAACACAATCCTAATGGCTACCTTAGCCTCTAAAACCTGAGCTTAAGCTCAATAAGCTGAAATGAGCTTATTACTCCTCATTGCTTCCAAATTTGATCAACTTGAATTCAAATGAACATTATTGAACTAAAGTAGACAAATTCAGTATTTAAAAGACTTTTTACAACATTTGAACAACTTTAGAACAAAAGAAAACAAAATAAGCTAAATTGAGCTTATTACAAGCTTATTAGCTAAAACTGGCTTATTTCTTGAAATTTAAGAAGAATTAAGAACAAATCTGATTTTTATTCCTTATAAACTGAAAGTACAAGTGAAAGTAAGTAAAGTACAAGTGTTGAAATGCTTTTAACTTTGAATGAAGCAAATTGTTTACAAAACGTGAATAGTAAAGCTTAAAACTGTAAATTTGAAAATTAACTACTACAAATCTAAAAATTGGAACTCTTCAACAATTGTCCTATCCTGTCTATATATAGAGACTTGAAGAAGAAGAGAAGAGAATGAAGCTTCATCTCTTCTTAGCCGTTGGATTCAATTTGAAGAAATTATA
>BQNB010055101.1:1001-15942 GCA_026074375.1 Tanacetum coccineum
ACCGGTAAACCGGCTAGATCAGGTCACCCTTAGTCATAAAGTAAAAAATTTGAATGTATACATGTTTGAGTGTACTTTTATAAACTTTAGTAGGAACTTCAGTAAATTAAGATAAGTATATTAGTCATTTATGGCCTTTGCCCATTTTAATATTAAAAAAATAAAAATTAAAGGAGAAATTAAAAAAGAGATAGCAAAGGGGTATTTTAGTCATTTCAGTTTGACCAAAAGACTAAAACGGACTCAAGGTTCCTTACAGGTAGGCCGCCTACACTTTCTAAAACATGTGGACAAAACGTTCAATTTGACCAAACCACAAGAACGATTTTTGCAATTTACTCTTACTGTATTAGAGTTAGAAAGGTTTCTACTATTGGCATAATAAGTCCTCGGACTTATATAAAAGTTTGATATGATTATGTAACACTTTTAATCATATAGTTAATCATAATCCCAACACTTTTCATTAAGTCTGCATGTAACCGGGCCCCACAACACGACTACATTCTTCATTAACTTCATGATTATTTTGATGTCACTATCGGATAAAAAGCTAGTCACTTTGGTGGTTTCATAAGGTGTCGGTCTTCTAAAATCATACAATGTAGCTATTCATGACAGTTTTGTAATATAGTTAAAAGCTTAAGGTGTGTTTGTTTTATTAAGATGTTTTAAGTCTGAATCTGACTACTACAACTTACTGGTAAAAGGTGATTATAAAGTCCGAATCTGAATAAAATAATGTTCTTTGTTAGGGGTAGCAATCGAGTCGTGTTTGTGTTAACCTGTTCAGATTCGCGGGTTGGTGGGTTATTATAACCTCTACCCAAACACAACCCATTTATTAATCGTGTCAAAAAACTTAACCCAAACCCAGACATACATAATACGTGTACCCCGTTTATTACTCGTTTAATCTGTTTAAGTAAATAAGTCAAGCGGTGAATGAAGTTGGTGGTTTGTCGATTTAACTGAGTTAATTGCAAAAATGATATAAGCATCTAACAAATGATAAACATAACATACAAATAATTATACGATACTTTAAATGATATTTGAGTTATAATTGTAATTCCCTCATTAAGTATATAACAACATACATTTAATCCAAATCAAGCATAAAATCTAAGTTATATATTTTATTTTTAGAGGCTTATATATACTTAAACGGGTTCACGAGTTGACATGTTTAATACTTACTCAACTCAAACACGACCCATTTATTAAACAGGTTAGACGGGTTGACATGTTTATCCTCAACCCAAACCTGTTTAACTTCGTGTTAGGTTCGTGTCGTTTATCGTGTCGTGTCAAAATTTGCCACCCCTATTGTTTGTTTTTGTAAAATTGTCTGAATGATTTTAAATGACCGTTTTTGTTATATAAATGTATATATATTAAACCATTGCAATACGATCATGGACGAAGCTAAAAACAATTATTGTTTTTCCGAAAAACAAAAATGCAACACGAGAACTTTCTGATTAGTTAACCGAAGCATATATTTTGCCAAAGAACGTCGTTAGGGATACAAAACAAGTATACTTTTATTGAATGAAATAAAAAATAATCATTAGTTTCGAGACAGTTCATAATAAAGTTATACGGAGTAAATATTTATATTGAACGAATTAATTAACGAACTAATTTAAGTAAAAAAACACGTCAATCTTAAATGCCGTATAACAAAAAAACTCATTATTAAGTAAAAATTTAGTAAAAGAAACACAAATCTTGAATAAATAAAAAATACAAATTATTTCTACAATTAACTTTTTAATATTCATAAAAGTTTGTTTTTGTTTTTACTTCATTATCTTCACGTGATACTACTGTCTAGACTACTAGGCCTACTACTACTTTGTACTATTTTTGTTTTTACCCACTTTTATCGATACATCTTCTTCTTCCTCTTTGGTTTATCTTCTCCTTCAAAAGTTTCTTAGATCTACTTTTCATCTTCTCCTTCAAAAATTTCTCAAATCTACTTTTCTAGTGCTTCATATCCCAACGAAATATTCATTCAATGTTTGGAAGTGGGTGAAGGCTTTGTAACATTCAAAGGCAAGACCAAACCTTTAGGTCTTATCGAGTAAGAGGTTCCACGTCTGAATGCGTCTTACTCACAAGAAAAAAACAAACAGCCCAACATCTAACCGCGTCTGACTCGGTAAGATGTCAGAGGGAGTCAGACCTTTTTTTGTAAAAACAAACACCCCTTTAGTTTTTCCGTTTGTTGCACGAGCCCATCCGTGATCTTTTTGCATGGGTTTTCAGTTGAGTCTTGTCACGAGGGTTACATAATAAAGTAAGGGGTACGAAACTATGAATAACATCACTCTTAAATTATAGTGTCTCTTAATTAAAAGACAATAGTTTGTCGTTTCATCTACCCCTCCTATATAGCAAGCTATGTGCCATATTCAATATCATCTTTCAACATTAATCGTCAACCTAAAACCCCCAAAACAAACCTCCCACACAACAAAATTTCCCCCAAATCTCTCTAACCAAAAACATCATCAGTAATTTGCAACCTTTTCTTTAAATCAAACATTTACAAGCCAGATTCATAACCGACCGAAATCCTTTTTCCCTCTTACCTTGAATAACCATTCAAAGCCATAACAAAAAAAAAACCATTAAATTTCAATCCCTATAAAAAAAAATCCTAAAATCAAACGATTGTTGATGAGTAACTAACAAAATCAGATCCACAGCATGGAAAAAACGGTTGGAGAAAACATCTAAAGGAGGTAATTTCTTATTTTAGGGTTTAATTGTATTTAAATTAAGAATTAGTGAAAATGTGTTATCCCAAGGTAAACTTTGTGATTTCTTTTAAATTGTTGTAACCATTCACAGTTTAAACTGATTTCAGGATGAACGCACAAGGGCATACAGAAAGATGGTAGGTTTTTGTGGTACAGCTAATGAGCTGAGTACATGTGTAACCAATTGCATAAAGCTTTCAAAGGTCAGTAAATATAGAATGTTTAGTTCTTAAGGGTGTTTGGATGTGTATCATATAGAGTGAGTTTGATAAGAAATTTGATGTTTAAAGAATGTCGAGGTAACTCTAATATGGTGCATTTTTAGATTACATGTTTGCAGAAGTCCGTCATTTCTGTGTTTTAAAATTTTTATTTGGAACTAATGCTTATTATGAATATATTATTGTCTACAGAAATAATAATCATAATAATTTGCATAAATGATTTGGCACTGATATTATAAAGGCAAAAACTGAGTGTTTTTTTCTAAAATTTGCTTTCAATATCATGGAAATATCATCTTTTACTAATATTATATTACTAATGAATAGCTTTACTTTGTTATATGCGTATTACTAAATGTTATTGTAGCTTTACTTTCTACTATCAGCTCACCAATATCAACTATTCTATAAAATAGGACAGGTGTGTTTTTGTAGCTTGACTTTATAATATCAGCTGCACTATACAACTTCAACAATAAAAGGGATGTCCAAAGGTATGCTATAGTTGTGTGATCACTAAGGAGGAGATGATGCAACATGTTTTCTGTACAAAAATGTGAAATCATCTTCTTAAATGATTGTTGGGTCTTCTTAGGTATTAAGTTATAAACATTTGTAGCTATATTCTATCTAAGAAATTAGTTTAACAACGTATGGTATATTAGATTACAACACGGAATATAATGGTTGGACTTGCTTATCAGTTGCTTCAGAGTAGCTAATTTAGAGATTTTTAACAAGAATATAAGATCATATTGGAGGGTCTTTGACTCGGCATTGCGAGCAGACTAATCTTTCTTGAAACAAAACTAATCTTTCTTGAAACAAATCTGCTCCACCATAAACAAATATTGGCTTATTTTTCAGGTTTTTACTACTATATGAAGAGCTCTAAATTGCTAGCCACAGATGGTGAAAATCCAAAAAGTAGGGGTGAAAAGATAGGTAGGTCAATGTATGGATCAATACAGGTCGAGTGGACATGTATTGGTTATAGTTACTATAGCCGATGAAACTTTAGCTGAATTTAGGGATAATTTGCATTGGTTTGTATTAAATCAATCTTATTTTTTTAATTGTGTGTAGATGTACATTCAGTAATCCAATGAGGCTGAACTCTCTGCTTTGGGCATGGGTAGAACCTCAAAAAATTAAGGGCCAAGAAAGCCAAAGTGTTGGTTGACTTTGTTAAAATGAAATTGAATATCAAACTAAGTACACATGAGTTAGTTGTTGCCATTATTTAATTGAGTTGATAAATTTTTTGCAGGTCATTTAAAAAAAAAAGAGGGTTTACAGATTCAAAATATCTGCAAGATGGAAGGCAATGTCAAATATGTAAGTAGTGTTTGTTTCAGATGGAAGCCGATGTCAGAATGCAAGTCCTTGGAGAGCTATCATAAGTACAACATAAATATCAAAAAAAGTTGTGTATTTTCGCTAGGGAAGATTAAGGTGTGTTTCTTTCATCCCGGTGTATGGAACCAGTAAGGTTTGTTAGAACATACTATTTTACTATAACTATGTACGGAACCATTGTTACACCACTAAATGTTACATTTTTCAAGATTTTTTTCTTTCAATTTGAAGAAGTTTTAATTCAAGCTATTATATGGTACTTTATCTTGCAATCTTACCAACAGTTAGTTTATGTTGGTAATATTGTTGAGCTCTTACATATAATAGAATCTTCTATTATATGCAGAAACACATACACATTAAACATGTCACCAAATAATTCAGAGGATTTTATAGAAATGCTGACTAACTGACTTATATGACAAGCTTAGATGACAATTTTTTCTCTATAAGATTATTATAGCAATGTTTAGCGATGTATGCATTTCTAATTGTGACGATGGCCAATTATAACGGATCTTTTAACTTTGGATTACTATCTACCAGAAAATTTTAACCAAAATAAAAAAAGGGAACTCTTTGGGGTGGAACAAGAAGGTGTTTCCCTTATGATGTTTTTAGCTTTCTTTTATCAACAATAAAGTATATGTAATTTACTTACGTTTATTAAGAACATAATCTTATTTTGTTATGTTTTAACATTATATTCGTTTTAACGTTATTGTGTCAAGCATTTTACTACCTCTTTTATTTTTTAAATAATTCTTGAAGCTAGCCGCCCATCGGACGGGCCTTGAGGCTGGTATTATATAAAGACATTTTTATAGCACAAATACTCCCTAAAGGTTCATTTCCAATTTTCAAAACATGGCTTATAAAAAGAAATAAAACAAAAAAAAAGTTTTTTTTTTAACAACAGAAAAAAAAGAGTTTTGTTCTACCGCTCATAATAATATTGTCTATGATAAGAAATTTGAATTATATAAGACAACCAGAAAGTTGAAAATTCATGCAACCTTTCAAAATAAAAATTCTGAACCTATTGCTCAACTTGCTAAATTTTGTAAAATGACAAAAAAAGAAAAAAAAACTAAGAATTCATTGCAATTAGGGGTGTAAACGAGACGAGACAACTCGCGAGTTACTCGAGATCGACTCGTAAACTACTCGATCTTAACGAGTCGAGCTCGAGTTCGAGCTACTCGAGTATATTTTCGAGTCGAGTTCGAGCTCCAAAATACTCGGCTCGTGAAGATCGCGAGCCTTATCGAGCTTAAAAAAAATTACAATTTTACCCTTTTATATATATAAATCGAGTCGAGTCGAGCTTGATATGCTGAGTATTTATCAAGTTCGAGTATGATATGTGAAAATAATCGAGCTCGAGCTCGAGTTTTATATGACAAGTCGAGCTCGAGCTCGAAATATAAAGCTCGGCCGAGCTCGAGTCGTGTTTCAAGCTCGAGTTTTAGCATTCGAGTCGAGCTTGAGCTTGACAGTACTCGGCTCGACTCAGCTCGTTTACACACCTAATTGCAATCAGGGATTCCTACCAAGTAGTTTTACCTGTCTGAAATATTAAATGCAACAACATTGTACTAATCTCAAATTATATGATTCATAAACATCACATAATATAAACAAGCAAAATTTCTTTTCTTAGCCCAATGTGGGATTAAATTCTTAAAACAAACGATTAAGAGTTGCTTAATAAAGTAGAAATTAAGTCACTACGAGGCGTTCGGACCCGTGCGATGCACCGGGCCTATTTTGCTACAAAAAAGTGAACTTTTACTTATGTCACGTATTGTCTAAATTCATACCCGTGCGATGCACACAGATTGTACCTAATTGTTCACTGCGTAATGTTGGTGTAAATTGTCGAGGTGTGAGTATGCTGGTGCATCTAATTGAAATGTGCCGTGTAATGTTTAGCTAAATATTTATAAAATAAGTTGAGTTTAAAGAAGGTTAAACGCACACAGCTCTTTCAAAATAAGCTTTAACAAAAAAATGGCATTCTACAAAACTCAAAGAAAGAACACTAATAATAATATAATTTCTTAAGTTGTGCGTTCATTACTTAATGCTTTTAAAATATCGTGTGTTCGTTGATCTTACCTCAAATGTATGTCATGTAGATGAAATAATACTATTCAAGCATGCCTTCACCAGGATCACTAATGATGTTCACAAGTTCAATGTGTTGGTCTTTTGAGCATCTATCCCGAGGAACATGATGAGAACTTGTAGAGGCTTGATTTGATATATGATACTAAAGGACATCAGGGACTAAAGATTCATTGATAAACACTGAGACTTCAGTATTGTTCCCTGATGGTCCTTCAGTGGGTTGGGTGATAATTTGTTCATTCTGAGCATTTTGTTCGTGAGTCCCTTCAGTGTTGATTAGGTCAGGAAGACCTTCATTATCCTCAGTAAGAGGTATATCAGGCTCGTTTGGAGCAATCACTTCAGGGATATGGTTTTCTTAGGTAAGTTCAATGAGTGAACGTCCATGAGGGATAACATAGTATGAGACATTAAAATTTACGTGATATTGTCTAGAAGGGGCATCCTCATGAAGATATTCATCAAGAGGATATCTAGAGGAATCATCAATTACTATCTCATCCACTGAGGTATTGGTAAACCTGATGGCTTTCATACTTTCATCAAATATTACATGATAAGTCTTCTCTACTTGTTGTCTTCTTGTGTTAAAGACTCTGAAGGCTTTTGAGACAAAAGAATATCCTAAGAAATATCCATCATCAGCTTTAGCATCAAATTTTCCAAGATGATCCTTGTGGTTATGAATAAACACACGACATCCAAACACATGAAAGTAGCTGATATCAGGAATTCTTTCTCTGAATATTTTATAGGGAGTTTTATCATGTCTTTTGACAATGATTGATCTGTTTTAAGTATAGCAGGCTATTCTGACTGCTTCAGTCCAGAAATGCTTAGAAAGTACTAATCTATTCAGCATTGTTCTGGCAACATCAATGAGAGTTCTATTCATCTTTTTAGCTACACCATGATTTCTAAACTCAGTCCCATTGTCAGTTGTGATTTGTTTGACTTTTACATCATTTTCATTTTCTGTCATCCTGATAAAAGACATAATCATTTCAGGTGCTTGACTATTCTTCTTAAGAAAGTAAACCTAAGTGTACCTTAAGTACTTATCAAAAATGACTAGGGTGTACTTCTTATGATTTATGGACATTAAACTTACTAGTCCAAATAAATCCATATGAAGAAGATGCAAACACTTCCTGATAGAGAAGTTTTGTTTAGTTTTGAATGAAGCTCTATTGTGCTTCCTTTTTTCACATGCTGAATAAGGTTTATCTTTTGAATAAACTAGGGAAGGAAGGCCAAGAACTTTGTTTTGTTTTACAAGTTTATTAACGTTCTTAAAATTGAGATGTGATAGTCTTTTATGCCATAGCCAGTTTATACTCTCTGAGGCTTTGGCAAAGAAGCATGTTTCATTTGGAGTCAGTAATAACATGTCAAGGACATATACATAATTTCTTCTACGTGCTATCAGGACAATTTATTTGTTAGCATTAAATTTTTTTCCTTGCTTATCATCGAATTGTACAATATATTTAGCATCACATAGTTTACTAATGCTAATTAGATTGTACTTAAGACCATTTACAAATGCTATTTTTATGAAAATAATACCCTCACAGTTTATTGAACCATATCCCTCAGTAATACAAGATGAGTTATCACCAAACACTACCTTAGGACCTGGTTGCTCTACATATTTATGCAGATAACTCTTGACACCAGTCAAAATCCTTGAGCATCCATTGTCCAAGTACCAAATAGGCTCCTTGATGTGTCTTTGCACAAATAATAAACTTGGGTTAGTTTCTTTTTTGAACCCACTTTTTGGTGGGCTCCCTGGCCTTTGTAGCCTGAATTTTCTCACCTTTTTTGAAGTGATCAAACTCATTGTGGTCAATGGTGGAGTGTACAGTGCTTCCACATGTATTACACTTTACACCAATCGAAGATTCACTAGACTGGGATGACTCAACTAGTACTCCTCCTCTGATATGAATGACACGATTGTGTCCTGAGGTAAAGTGATCATAACTTCCACAAATTTCACACTCAAGGTAGTTTCTACAGTCATCAGGTATGTATCATTGAAACTACAATGTGTGCATGGTGGGATAGGCTTTGCCTTTGCTTTCAGGATCTGCTTGGAAGGAGATGCATACTGATAAGGCTGAGCCTTGTAGTTCTCACTCCTTTTTAGGGAAGCAGTATACATTTCATGATCTAAGGTCCCATGATCCTCTCTTTTGCATATAATGTAGTAGAGAATCCTATAGCAATCATCAGTCAAGTGATTGGTATAGTGACAGAGTTCACACTTAAGTTGTGGTTTTTGAATAGGCTTAAGCCTAAGTGATTTTGATGAGCTAGTATTCTGAACTTTGGGTTTAGAATCTTAACTTATTTTTGATGAGTCAACTGACTTAGATGACTCGGTCTGTTAAATCTGTGAATTTGATTCTTGAGTCTTTTGGGTAGAATTAACCTTTTCATCAATTAACATCTGAAAAAGTTTAGTTAATTCATTTATCTCTGATTCTTGTTCAGTGTCCTTGACTTCAGTAGGCACTGAAGGTGTGGTTGGCTCAGTTTCAGTAACAATGATAGTTCCTGAAACACTCTTGTTTAAAGAATCCTATGTTTTAGGCTTTCTATGTTTCATGATACCTAAGCCTAGTCTCTTTTTTGGAGAGTAGGGTTGAAAGGTCAATGGCATTACTTCTGAGCTTGGTGAAGCTCCCTAAAGATTTTTCTAGGGAGGTAAAGGAGTAAGGGATCATTTTTCAAAATCTTTGGATGATTTAGGGGTATTTGATGTTTCAGTGGGTTTAAGAGACTCCTTTACAGCTTGACTTTTAGGGACTAGAATTCTTTCAGTATTAAAGTTTGGAAGTCTGCTGTCAAGGTTGAGTCTCTCAACCCAGTCTTTGGTTTTTGGGACCATCTCATGGTCATACCCCATGGAAGAAGGAACGAAAAGATTTTCATTTTCAGTCATTTTTGATGATGATTTAGTGAGCATTTCACCACCAAGAACTTTCTTCTTTTGGTGAGGAATTTGCTCACTGATGCATTGACTAACATTTTTTGAGCTAGTTAGCCATTTTTCAATTATCTTTTTCTCTTCTTTGAGTTGTTATTGAAGAGTATAATTTAACTTCATAAGTTTAATGTTTTGAATTTGAAAAGTGACAGCATCAAGCTTAGCTTGTTTTAGGACTAATAGTTCATCTCTACACTTATTTAATTCAAAAACAATTTTGTTATACTTAGAAAGTAAGTTTAATCTCTGCTCTTCAACAAACTTGAGATCAATGTTGATATATTTGAGGTAATTTTTCCAATCTGCATCTTCATCCATAGAGAGAAGAATATTTACCTTTCTCATGGTGATGTCAATCTATTCACCATTACGAGCATGATTCTTTCCAACAGTCAGCTCATCATCAGCTAGAGTCATCAGTACCTTGACCTGAGTAACTTCTTCATCATTTGAAACCTCTTCCTCATCCCAATCAAAGGTTTTAGCAACTAAACCTTTGTTATTTTGTTGGAAGGTCTTTGGGTTCTAAGAAGAAGATGGATTTGCCTCAAGTAGTGCAAGTTTGGCTTTCATTTTTTTATACTCAGCCTTGTAGTCTTTTTGAATTTTGGGGTCAGCTTGACTAATTGAGTTTTGAGGAGACTGGATAAGTTTAGGAGTAAACTTGGGTTGAAAGCCTTTTGACACTGATGAATAACCACTCACTAGTGATTTATAAGAAGGTTCAGACGTTTTGGAAAAGCAGTCTTTTCCAAAATGACCTTTTTTGCCACATTTGTAACATTCAGTGTTTTCATTTGCTTTTTGACCAGAAAAATTATTTCTTCTTTTTATAAAACGTTTTGAATTTGTCAAAAGGGCTCTTTCATGAAACTCAATATCTAAGTCTCTGAGATGCTCCTCACTAGACCTTTCATCTACCTCATCATTAGAATTTTCTTGGAAATCCTTTATAACATTGTTAGAAAAGAAGGCAGTAGAAATAACAGTGCTTGAAGGAGTAGTTATAAGGGCCTTTTTGGTGTCAGAATACCTTCTTTGGATTAGGTTGTCCTCATAGACAAATCTTCCATAGATATCCGCAATGTCAAGAGTCTGAGTATGATTGGCATTCCTCAGTCCCTTAGAGAAGGTTAACCACTTCTCAGGGAGACTGTTCACAAAACCAACATTGATTTCATGTTTTGAGAGGTTAACACCATCATTTTCAAGCTCATTGAGCAAGGTCTTATAACGGGTGTAGGGCTGTAAGAGACTTTCAATGGGTTTGGCCTTGAAAGTTTGATACTTAAGTTTTAGATCCATGATCCTATTTTCCTTGGAATATGAGGGACCTTCAAAGCTGTGAACCAAGTCAGTCCATGTTTCTTTAGCTATTTCACAACTAATTACTGACTCCATTATGTCATCTGATAGACATGACATAATAATGCTTTTAAGGAGGTTGGTCGTGAACGACCACCCTCCTCTCATCTGGGGTCCATTAGGACTCGGGCTTATCATCACCTTCAGTTGTTTTTGGCTGAAATGGACCATCCTTAATACATTTTAAGTAGTAGGGTTCCATTCCCGCTAAGTAGAAAAGCATACGCTTTTTCCACTTATTAAATTTTCTTGGCTTTAGTTTGGGAGCAATAGCAGCATAGCTACCTCCATTTTTGTCAACTACATGGGGTACATTATTTACTACAACCATTTTAGGATCTAGGTTTTAAAAACTTCAAGCAGATTTAAGTGTTAAAAGTTTTATAAACCTTCTACTCTAATACGACTTGTTGTTCCCTCTTAATTAGTGAACAATAACTACAAAGTTATCATTAACTAACTCATGGCTAGTAAATAAATTAGAGTATTTGTTCTTTGAAAAGGTTTTGTGTAAATAAATATAACTAATAAGTAAAAGACACAAAAATAACTTTTCAACGTTTAACTCTTTTTATTATGAATTATACCCTATTGTATGCGGAACTACAATGGGGATTGAATGACAATGTGTGTGTGTGATCTCCTCACTAATAACTTTGCATAATCCTAAAGTGCCATGGAAAGTTAACTACTATGCTAACCAACTGAGCTTGCTCAAGGACTTAGTAGATTTGGAGGAGTAGATGTGTTTATGAAAGATACGACTTTGAATGCATAAATTTTACATCTACTCCATTACAAGAGTTCTATTTATACTACTTAGGTAGGGTCACACCCACATGGGTGGTAAGCACTAATCGTAAGGCTGATAGGCTAGTACATTTGTACAACTTTGTCTCTATTACAATTTCTATTCTAAGTGTGGGACAAATGCTCTTTCTAAGTTCAATCCTAACACTGACCTTATCTTGTACCCTATTCAGGATAGTTTGACTTTAGGTGATAAGATCTTGGACTTATCTGCTTTCAAACTATCCCACCTATTCTTCAGTCTCTTGTCTTCAGGGTCTTCCATTTGTTGGAGATAGTGTGGGGCTTAGTGAGTCTATTGCCACAACTCACTGAACCCATCACCTTCTTCTTTGTCTTAGGCTTCATTCACTAAGTATCGCCTCACTGAATGCTAGAGTCTTTCTTGTAGACTCAGGCTGAGCATCTTGAAGGTAACTCACTGAGTGACTATTCACTTAGTGTCCTTGAATTGTTAAGGATATTTACACTTATGTTATTTTGTATTCAAATCCTAAGTGAAAGATTAGTCGGTAATGAAATTGGCCCAACAGAGTCCCACATCTTCGCTAGTTACATATACAAGACTACTTCTTATAGGAAGGTACACAAAGTGACTAGATTACTCAAGAAACAATAAACTATTTCTTTCGGCGACCTCAAACTCTAATATCCAAACTATCACATATGTCTTGAAACTTGTCAGGAAGATCCCGACCTTCATACATATCATTATCATATGGGTCTTCATCATAGTCACCATTTCTATAAGAATCCCTCCATTTTTCCAGCAAACTTTGAGTGCAAAAACTAACCGTTTGCAGCCATAGAACGAGCCATATCATTATCTACTGAACAAACCTCATCATCATTGTCATGATCACCCAGATAATCAACCCTTTTAAGAGGTTTACAATCATCATCAACAAGAGTACCTTTCCTATCAATTATTAGTTGTTCCAACTTCCTAATTTTCTCCACAATAGGAGTACTACTAATACTACTAGTTTCAACATTCCATAACGAGGATCCACTAGAAGTGGCCCCCTTACTAGCCAAATTTGAAGCCCCCCCCCCCATTAGTACCCAACTCCTCATCATTAACGACCGAATTAAGCACATCAAACGGGTTCGAATTACTAACCTCTTTAATAGGCTCCACACCTTTCTTCTTAATATCGCTAGTGTTATCAGTAGGCTTTTTAGCAATAGGTCTATATTCTTTAGCTGGTTTGGAACCCACCTTCATCCTAACCGGAACACCTCTAGAGGCCTGGCTAGGTTTCTTCAAGTTCTTTGCCATACCCAAGCCTGGATTCTTGGGACATTCCTCCTGGATATAACTAAACACCTTACAACACATACACCTAGGAGGTTTCTACTCATATTCAACATGAACGGTACACGTATAATACCCCTCCCTAGTAAGTTTTGGCATAGCCACCACAATGGTATCTTTTAACTCTACATCAACCCGAATTTCAATTAAAGCTCTAGCATAGCTTGATCTACCCCATGATTGAGTGCACATGTCAAACGTATACGAGTCAAACATCAAAGGAGTACCTATATCCATAGAAATGACACTCAAACCATCCTCAGTAAATTCAGTTACAGGGACACCATGGAGTTTAACCTAAACCGAAACATTAACAACATCTTTTTTCATTAAGTTCACATCCATATTCCATTTTTAATAATAAGTGGATTATTATGAATAAACCACGGACCATTTTCAAGCATTGAATCCAAACCATCCATAGAACTAAATTGAAAGAAATTTTAGCCGGTGGAAGAGCCAAACATAGATTTAACTAGACAATATTTACCCCACGTATTCCTAACATAGTTAGCAACAACGGGTTACGCCACCCGCTTTCCCAAGAAAAAACCATAAGCCAAATTCACATACCTTTCACTAACCACAACGATAGACTCCAACGGAACTAACACATCAACCCCATTTCAGCTTGTGTAATTAACGTATAAAGTTCAAACCTTTAGGCTTCGATTCACCTTTCAACAGTGAAGCAAATGACACATCTGGCCCTGATTTACTAGTAGTTAGACCAGTAGACGACTGTCCAACATTCTGCTTCTGCGTACTACCAGAAGCAACAGTAATCGATGGTACGACACCATCCTTGACCACCTTGTTGCTTACATCATTAAGATCTTTCTCCTTAACACCTCTCCCCATCCCACTCCCTTTTTGGCTCAAAAAACCACTCTCCATTCCACCACAAACAACTATCTTACACTACCAGCAGCTACACACCCAATACCAAAGCCACCGTTGCGAATTTGATTAATAGTAAAAACCTTAAGTTAGGGTTTTTTGTAATAGCAGCCAAAAAACGCAACAATATCTAGAAGTATACGCGTGATAAAATTAGCATCCAATAACAATCAACCCTACACCAAGAAAATCAAAACCCTAGTAGCTAGGAGGATCGAAAGGATAGGTTGATACGAAATGCTAGCAGTAAACCTTAAAGATAATCGAGTCTAAAACGAAACCCTAAACAGAATAATACTATGTTAGAGACAATCAAATCAAGAAGATTTTATGTATAAACAAAGGTATTATAATGATTATGGGACGTACAATGGAATCGATTGAGTATTAGGGATGTTAGGGTTACTGTTTGATCGCTAGGGAGAAAAGTCGATCGTGGGGTGTATTTAGGTTTCTAGTCTCACATGGATAAATGAAGAGAAACTTTGTTTACTTATATAGTATGATGCATTTGGTTTGCATAACTTGAGACTATAGTTGGTGGTTGCAAAGTATTAACATTAAATTCCTTATGAGACTAATAATTCAGGTTCTCAGGTTTTTGTTTTTCTTTTGTTAAAACTAAAAACCCAAGCAAAAAGGGCTTATTAACTTGGTTTAATTGACAGGAAACAAATAACCCAATTGAAAAAACTTCAGGATGAAGAAAAGAAAAATCTATTTATCAATATAGTTTTTTAAGTGGGTATTTATTTAGTTGTGAAGTTGGTGGTGGTCTTATTACACTTGTTCATCAGTAGAGAGAAAAGTTATTAAAACTGTGAGAACAATTAAGAGAGGGGCCTTTTAGGCGGGAAAATTAGTTAATTCTCATTAAACTGAAATGAAGAATACAGAGCTCTATTTATAGAGCTAAAGTCAAACTACAAAAGTCAAAGAACTAAAACTAAGCTAAACTGAAAAACAAGCTTAAGCTAAACTAAACATTACAATCAAACTCTTACCTAACTAAACAACAACTGCTACATTGGATCACATTGCACTTGAATCTTCTGAATAA
>BQNB010055101.1:16048-33444 GCA_026074375.1 Tanacetum coccineum
TCTTTACCCCCCCCCCCCCCCCCCTTTACAAGTTGGCAATGTGTATGGATCACATATGCCAAACTTGGATAGATAGTTATAGTGTAAGGATTTTGGTAGACCCTTGGTAAGAACATCAGCAGCCTGTAGTTTTAAAGGAATGAAAATAGGAAGGACTTGTTTGCTCTTGATCTTGTCTCTCGCAAAGTGGCAATCGATTTCTATGTGTTTGGTTCTTGCATGATGCACTAGATTCAAATCCAATGCTATGGTTGACTCATTGTCATAGAATATGTATATAGGAGTAGGAATATGAACTTGTAAATCCTAGAAAAAACATTGTAGCCATGTGATCTCACAAGTGCAATCTACTCAATCTCTATACTCTGCCTCAGTGGATGATCTTGAAACCACTAGTTTTCTCTTGGATGACCAGGATATTAGACATGGGCTTAAAAAATAGCTGATCCAAAGACTGACCTTCTAGTGATAGGACAGGCTGTCCAATCACTGTTACAATAGGCAGAAAGACAAAGGTTGTTATCCCTTAGAAAATACAGACCTTGTCCTGGACTAAGTTTGATGTACCTGAGAACTATGTATAAGGCATCCATATGAGATGTTGTTGGTTGATGAGAAAACTGACTGAGAGCTTGAGCAGCAAATGACAAGTCTAGTCTTGTTACGGTGAGATAGATGAGCTTACCAACAAGTTTTCTGTATAAAGAAGGATTAGGCAAAATAGCACCATCTGTGAGATTAAGGTTCTTGAGGGGATCCAAAAGGAGGGTAGATGGTTTGTGATTGAGGACATCTGCACATTGTAATAAATCCAGGGCATATTTTATTTGAGACGTGAAAAGACCTTTTGAGTTGTGAAGAATCGCTATTCCCAAATAATAGTGTAGAGAACCCAAATCCTTGATGCTGGATTGCTTAATAAGTTGATGTTTTATGGACTGAATCATTGTCTTGTCACTTCCAGTGAGTAGAATGTCATCCACATAGATGAGTAAAGCTATAAAAGAAGTCCCTTTAGTGAGAGTGAACAAAGAAGTATCTGCATAGCATTTTTGGAATCCTATTGAGAGAAGGAAATCAATAAGTTTGGTAAACCATTGTTTGTTTGTTTGTTTAAGTCCATAAAGTGATTTCTTGAGCCTGCAAACTGTGTTGGGTGGAACTGTGGTTGAATAGCCTTAAATCTTTCTATGTTACCATCTACTCTTAATTTGATTCTGAAAACCCATTTGTTACCAATAGGAGATTTACCAGCTGGTAAGGTAGTGAGTTCCCAAGTTGAGTTGGATTCTAAGGCCTGAGTTTCTTTATTCATTGGTTCTACCCACCTAGGATCCTTGGATGCTTGTAAATAGGTATGTGGTTTAACAGTTTTGTTGATATTGTGTATTAGATGTCTGGTGGATGGTAAGTATATGTTGTTATAATTTATGAAGTGAGTGTAGTGGTATTTATGAATGTTGTGTATGAGGGATTTTGGAAGGGTGCATTGATAATCTGTGAGTTTGGTCGGTGGTTGTTTATATCTGGTTAATGTTCTTTGAGGTTGAGGGAGTATAAAAGGGGTTAGTGGTGTTTGGCTGTGATGGTTTGAAGATGTTACAAAGGAGGTGTTTGAGTCAGTAGGTTGAGAGTTAGATTGAGGTATGTTTGAATCAGTGTTGGGTGTGGTTGGATCAGTGGTTGGTGTGGGTGGAGTATTGATGTTAGATGAGGTAGATGATGAGGTAGTGTTTGGATGAGTATGGTATGATGAGGGATCAGTTGTTGTAGGTGATGCAAAAGGGAATGTAGGTAGGTTAATTATGTCAGTAGAAGGTGGAGGTGATTTGGTTGAAGATTTTGGTGAAATGTTGGCATATAGGAATTCTGTTTTATCAAATAGAACATGTCTGCTAGTGATTATTTTGTGTGTTTCAGGGTCATATAGAACATATATTTTCTGAGTAAAAGAGTAACCAACTTGGACAGTGGGGATAGATCTTTGTTTAAGCTTGTCAAGACTATGGTGGTGTACAAAGGCTATGCAACCTATCACTATAAGGTAATCAAGGGGTGGTGATTGGTTATGAAGCATTTCATAGGGTGATTTTTCATGAATTGGTTTCGAGGGTAACCTGTTGATTAATTATGTGGCTGCAAGTAAACAATATCCCAAAAAATGATTTGGGAAATGAGCTTGGATTTTAACGGCTCTGCTATTTCCAAAAGTTGTCTGTGTTTTCTTTCAACTCTAGCATTTTGCTGAGGGGTGTTTTGATCCGTTTACAATTTCGAACACGAATATGAATGAACAAAAAGGTAGACGAAGGAGAAAACTAGTATTAAAAAGTAGACAAAGCAAATAAAGATGGAGAGAATATGTTTTGGGAAGTTTTCTTTTTATTAGAAACTCTCTCAAAGATTACAAAAACATTGACTCTTTGGTTACAATAAATTTATATCTAATGAGGCTATCTTCTCTCTTTCATTCTGATCCTATATATAAAAATTCAAAATGCAAGGCAATGTTTATATTGTTACGTGGATATCCTAATAGTATTGGATAACGATTGACTTTTTCTCATGCATATTAAATGCATGGCTTTTTAAAATCTTTTGTGATATGGCTTTTAAGATCATTACTGATCACGCCTCCTCTTCTCTGATGAAGAAGACTAGCGCCGACTAGTCGAACATTAGATAGCTGCACTCATCATCCTTCTTGCTTGAAAATCCTTAACTAAGTCATCATCTTTTGTGATGTTGCTTTTGTTAACAATATACTTTATACTGTCTTTCTCAAGTTCATTCTTTTGAGCTCGTCGATAATAAACCGCGTCTCATACCCAAAGGAATGGGCTGCCAAAAATAACTTGAAAAATATCGAGATGAGCTACCTCACACGTGACTTCATTGATAAATTGATTTGTAATGGCAAAACGAAACTTACATTGTCGGTTCACTTGTGTATCAACGTCTTTGGTGTTGTCTCGAGATCCAATCGTTCAACAAGGCTAGAAGATATCAAATTCTTCTCACTTCTTGTGTCAACAATAGCCCCCATCACTTCTTGTTTCACTTGAATATTTAATGTGAACAATTCTTCTTTTTCTTTCGTGACCTTCGACGCAGGTTTCATCATTAGTGTCAAGCTTTTATCTACCTCTTCAACTTGCCTAAGCTCGACCACATCGTTAGAATTTTTTTTTGAAACAATGCGCCTTCCTCGATCATTCTTTACCCATTTTTTGGAAACAATTCGAGATGTGCTTTCCAACACTTTTCTTCAACATGGCCTGAAATTTGACGTTTTTCACAAAAGTTATTAAGATTATTAGTAGTGATAGTAACTTTCTTCTTGTTGTCTCTCTCTACTATGTGCTCTTTCACGTCTTGTTCAATCTTTAGTTCACCATTTTTATTTTTCATTTCGATGGCCATAGCAATACGACTTGCACTAGAAATATCTTCAAATGAATACATTCGTAACTCGTTTTGAATTTGTCGTTGTAGACCAGCAACATACTTGGTGAAGACATTTTCATAAGTTATTGAAATTCCTAGCATTACGGTAAGACGTCGAAATTTGGTAGTGTACTCTTGAACGGATTGCCCGCGTTGTTGTCGAAGATTATGCCACCGTGACCATAGGTCTTGTAAATATCCCATAAGATAAAATTCTTGGCTTAAATTTCGTTTGAAATCATTCCATGTGACTTCCTCTTCTTGCGTCGTTTTCAAGAAAGAATTCCACCAAGCCAATGCATGGCTTGTTAGTTTAAGCCTTGCAAAAGAAACCTTTTCTGCACTAGATAAACCATACATAGTGAAGTTTCCAATTGGTCGATCCACGAATCTAACATTTTGGCATCAACGGTTCCATCGTATGATGGAATATCGATTCGAGCTTCAACCTTAAATGGTTTGTGAGAACCACGAGGCAGAATCACGTGAGTCTTATTATCTGGATCTTCTTCGGTATGACACTTGAAACTTGCTCCGTCTTCAAACTTCTCCCTTAACGGTGTTTCTCGAGTTTTTTGTTTCGGTTGTGATTGAATCTATTTGAGTACAAACTCGAGTTGACTTGCCAAACGATCTACCTTAGCAGAAAGTTCATTTAGCTCTGGTTGTGTACTTCTTTCAACCGACATTAATGTTGATTTGAGCCGATTGTGGTGTGGTTTTCTTCGATGAATTTTCAACTCGGTGAGAGGTTCAACGGAAGCTTTGTAATTGGACTTTGTATTCACCATACACAGGTAGGAATAATGCTCTGATACCACTTGACCCGTTTACAATTTTGAACACAAATTTGAATGAACGAAAAGGTAGACGGAGGAGAAAACTAGTATTAAACAAGTAGACACAAGCAAATAAAGATGGAGAGAATATGTTTTGGGAAGTTTTCTTTTTATTAGAAACTCTCTTAAAGATTACAAACACATTGACTCTTTGGTTACAATAAATTTGTTTCTAATGAGGCTATCTTCTCTCTTACATTATGATCCTATATATAAGAAGTCAAAATGCAAGACAATGTTTATCTTGTTACGTGGATATCTTAATAGTATGGGATAATGATTGACTTTTTCTCATGCATAATAAATGCATGGTTTTTTTAAATTCTTTTAAAATCTTTTGTGATATTGCTTTTAAGATCTTCACGGATCATGTTTGGACATGATGTTTGGTGTAAAATTACATAGGTTTGAAAGTATTCAAATAGAGTAGAATTTATGAACTCTATACCATTGTCATTTTTAATGGTTTTAATGGATGTTTGAAAGTAATTTTGAACATATGAACAAAATGTTTTGATATTAGTGTGGTGTATGTTTTATTTGGCATTAAATATGTCCGAACTGCTCTTGAGTGATCATCAACTATGGTGAGAAAATATTTGCATTTATTGATGGTTGTGTGTTTATAAGGACCCCAAACATCTAGAAGTATAAGATCAAAGATGTGTTGTGCATAATTTGAACTTATATTGAAAGGCAAAGCATGTTGTTTGGCTAAGGGATATATATTACAAACAGAAGTAGAATTAGACTTGAACAGAGATGCTAAAGGTTTTAGTTTCTTGAGTAAAGTAAAGGAAGAATGTCCTAGTCTTGAGTGCCATAAGGATGAAGTTGTACTACCGTGTAGGATAGTTGGTGGAGTTGTGCAGCTTGAAACAATTGGTGAAATGAAGTAGTGACCATCACATAGGGTGCCATGTGCAATCCTCTTGTTCTGGTCCTGAAGGATGCAATATGAAGTAGTAAGTATGAGTGAAATGGATGTTCCATGAAGTAGTTTACTAACAGAGATGATGTTGTAAGTGAATGAAGGTATATGGAAGACATTGTGTAATGTGATATTGGCAATAAGGGTTACTGATCCATATGTGGTTACTTCTACTGTTTGGCCATTGGGTAAACTCACTAGGATTGGTGTTGAAAGTGTGTGTATGTCTTGAATTAGTGTGCGTGTTATAGAAACATGGTTTGTTGCACCACTATCTATTATTCAAGCATCCTTAAGATCAGTAATTAAAGTAGCAATGAATTTAGGAATCTTAATGTTGTGGGATGAGAAGATACCTTGACCAATGTTGCCATGATTGTTTTGAAGCATTAAGAAAACTTGGTTTATTTGGTTCTGCAATTGATCCATTCTTGCAGAAACATTACCATCATTACATGGAAAAGAGTTATGAGGAATTGTAGAAGCTTGTGGTCTTAAATTGTCTTGTCCAATAGCCATATTAATTGTTCTTGGTGGTCTGTTGTCCTGAGTTGGTCTGGTGACTTTTACTGGTTCGTATTTTCCATATAGAGGGTGACCCACTGGATAGCTAACTATTTTGTAACACTCCTTTTGGTAATGCTTTTTTCTATAATTTCCACAATAATCTCCTTTTCTAAATGCACTTCTTCTGTCATAACTGGTGTTTAGTATAGTGGTGCTTCTCCTATCTGAGTTGTTGCTTAAAGTTGGTTGCCTTGGTGGATTATAGAGATGAGGGGGAGGATAAACTGACTTCAACGTGGACTATTGTGATATAAAGAAAATGGGTTGGGCTTGGGACACAAGCAAATCCAACCCAACCGACCCTTATTCTAATCCTACTACTTGACTAATAACAAGATAAACTTAACACTCTAACCCTTGGACTTATTAATAAGCTAATGTAAAGACTAAAATCATAACAATTTTCACCTTAGGCTTTATATTAGCCTATACAAACACTCAGCAACTCTAAGCAGTGTTGTAACTTGAGTCTAGGTACCACCTTTGTCAAGGCATCCGCAACATTATGTTCAGTACCCACCTTCAAATCTTCAACCGTCTTTGCTTCCAAGACCTCTTTGATAAAGTAATAACGCACATTGATTTGCTTAGTTCTCTTATGAAAAACATGATTCCGCGATAAGTGAATCGCACCCTAATTATCACAATTAAATGGCATAGTATTAAGCTTCACACCCAACTCTTCCAAGACCCCTTAGCCAAATAGATTCCTTCACAACCTCTGTAAGAGCCATATACACCGCCTCTGTAGTGGAAAAAGCCACCAAGTGTTGTAACGTTGCCTTCCAGCTTACAACACGTCCTTGTACTAATTATGCATAACCAGTGTGATAGACCTACCTTTATCAGGATCCTTAGTATAGTCTAAATCTACAAAACCTATTACGTCTACATGGTTTCCACAATCTGTCCCATACACCAATCCCACGTTTGTAGTGCCATGCAAATATCTCAAAATCCACTTCACTGCATCTCAATGATTTTTACCCGGATTCACCAAATATTTGCTAACTACACTTACCGCATATGCTATGTCTGGGCTCGTGCACACCATCAAGTACATTAAGCTCTTTACCGCATTTGCATACGACACCTTACTCATCTTTTCAACATCACAATCCCTAACCGGGAAATCCTTCAACAACAACTTGAAGTGCCCATCCAATGGTATCTTAACTGATTTTCCATTGTCTACTCTAAACTTATTCAAAATCTTATAACATACCCAGATTGTGACACTCTTAGAATCTTGCGACTCTGATAACTAACAATGTCCATACAAAGAATCTTCTTTGCTTCCCCGAGCTCTTTCATGTCGAACTTTTTTTAAGTAAAGCCTTTGTAAACCCAATCTCAGTCTTGCTCTTACAAGCAATCAACATATCGTCTACATATAACAATAGATAGATATACTTACATGGTGCATAACTTCTGTAATATACGTAGTTGTCGTAACTGCTACGCTTGAACCCGTTGCTCAGCATGTACTCATCAAACCTCTTATACCATTGCTTAGGTGATTACTTCAAACCATAAAGAGATTTATTTAACAAGCATACCTTGTTACCTTGTTCATATCCTGGTGGCTGCCTTATGTAGATCACTTCTTCAAGATATCCATGTAAAAATGTCGTCTTTACATCAAGCTGCTCCACCTTATGATCTTTACAACAGTCAATGTAAGTATAACCCGAATAGATGTGTGTCGAACTACTGTCAAATATAATTCATTGTAATCAATACTTACCCTCTATGTGAATCCACGAGCCACCAACCTTTCCTTGTACCTAGGCTTTTGAATACCTTCAATCCCTTCCTTTATCTTGAAAAGCCATTTGTAGCTCACCAGCTTTTGCCCAGCTTGATGATCTACTAACTCCTAGGTCTTATTCTTCCTCAGAGAATCCATCTCTTCTTTCATAGCAGCTTTCCACTGAGAATCGTATTCACAAGCAACTGCCTCTTGGTATGTCAATGATTCATGAGTATCTTCTTCCTCTGCTGCAGCAAACGCGTAAGTAACCATATTACTTTCATCTTGAAACCTCAAAGGTTTTGTTCTTGTCATTGGCTCTCTATCCCAAACCAACTAATAATTTGTAAGATCTGGTGCCTAATCAGTTTCTTGATCCCTTGCATCTTCATCATCGCTACCTTCCTGATATATTTGATCTTCCTCAAGCGTACGATTATTTAAACCCTGCAGTTCCACCTCAACGTGTAATTCATCTACAGGCGTATCAGTACTGGCACCAGAATTCTTTAACGTGTCTTTGTACATGACGCTTTCATTGAAGACCACGTTCTTGCTAGTGACTATTTTAGGTGATTCATTATCAAGCCTATATAGCTCGTACCCCTTCACACCCCCAGGATACCCTAAAAGAACGCATTTTTCCGCTCTTAGCTCGAGATTACCTTGCTTAACATGTGAATATACGACATAGCCAACATCCTATAATCACCTGGATGTCCCGACCACATCTCCATAGGTGTCTTATTCTCATCTTTGTCGATGGTGACCTATTTATAAGATATGCGACCATACATATCGCTTTCGCCCAGAAGGTCTTGGGCAATCCAGACTGAATTAATAAACAACATACCTTATCCATGAGAATTATGTACATACGTTCTGCTAACCTATTCTGCTGCAGTGTCTCGACAACTGTTAGATGTCTAGAAATCCCACTCTCAATGCATAGCTGCTCAAACTCTTGGTTACAGAACTCAAGACCATTATCTGTCCTCGACTTCTTAACCGTCCTACCAATTTGATTCTTTACTAACTGCTTCCATTCTTTAAACTTTCCAAATGCTTCATGTTTAACCTGAGAATATAAACCCATACCCTTCTGGAATAATGATCAACAATCGATAAGAAGTATTTTTTGGGTAAAGGGTTGCCCCTGTAAAGTATATTAAAACCAAAAAAAAGTTAAGTAAAAATGGAATGTGCTGAAGTACCACATTAACCTCAAGCTAAAAAGCTTGATAGACTCCTAAAACTAGTGCTTATGATAGGCCATAAGCACTTACAACTCTAGAAACAACTAATAATTAAAACTAAAAGCAACCGTCTAAACCAAACAAGCTAACCAGCAGCAACCGTGAAAGTAGAAGAACTTCCACTAGTTTGTGTATGATGAAGTAAATTAGCCGATTCGTCATAGACATTTTGAACATCTTCATCACTTTCTTCATCCAAGGTAGCATATGAATTAGACATAGTGATATTATCTTCCTTAGAAGAGGGAACAATAACCTTAGGAGGTTGGCTATTTGACACTCCCTTATTTGGAATACTTATAGTCGCCTTAGGCTCATACCTAACAGATTGTTTTACCAAATGGACACAAAACTGACCACCATTAGTGGACTTAGATTTACCTTTCTTTTTCTTTTTACCTACAGTTTGGACTCCATCATTCGTCTTCTCACTATTAGGAGTAACAACAATAGGAGTAACAATGGTTGGAGGAACCGATACATTTTTACCAGCATGTTGGACTCTATCATTAGTTAAGTTAACACGTGGGTTAACCATAACCTTTTTGGGACATCCATCAATAGTATGACCAAAGATTTTACATGTATCACACCTGGAAGGCCTCCATTCATACTCAACTCGAATGGTTTCGTTTGTGAATCCATCCCCAGTAAGTGAAGGTATACTAATTGTAACAACATTCACCAGATCAGCCTCTGAATTTACCTCAACTAAGCACCGGGCAAAGTTACTCCTACCCCATGAGTCATTACACATGGAGCTTGTGTATGAATAAAGCATAACAGGTATACCAATAAACGTAGCAATTAAACTAATACCATCCACTTCAAAAACTTGAAGAGGAACATCATGCAATTTAACCCATATCAGAATGAGAGTCAATTCTTCTTTAAGAAAGCTAGTATCTATTGATCATTTTTTGAGAATGATCAGTGACTTACGTATCATCCAAGGACCACCTTCCAAAATAGCTTCTAAACCAGCACGTGTATAAAATTTAAAGAAGAAGAAGCCTTTGGCATTCATCATAATCCTTTTCATCCTATGTTTCACCTAGTTGTTCCTAGCATAATATTCAACAACCATAAATGTCATTATCTTTCCAATAAAGTATCCCTATAAAGTATGTTCAAAACGTATACTAACCTTTTCAACAACTTTATAGGGAATAAATATGTTAACACCATCAAAGACGGGATCAGCAGCCAAAGGACAAAAAATAGAATTAACTTTTGGTTGGTCCTTACCACTCGCACCAGCAACTCTAGCATAGGATGTTGGATTAGTATTGATGTCTACAGCATGAACAATAGGAGAATCATGGCTAGGTTCACTAGGTTTATCAACGTGGTGAAACGAAGTACTGCCCGAGGTGTTATTAACCCCCAAAAATGTATTAGGAGGTGTAACAGTATCCTTAACCACGAAGGACTCACCACCGGTTTTAGCATTCTTTACTCTAGGATTTTCAGCCCCATAAGTGTTCCATAAATCACAAATAGCATCCATAACCACCGTTCGTTTATCACTATCCAATTCAAACCACAACATGTAAATACCCGCTTCAATACCATTCGTAAAATCATCTATATCTTTAGGAGTTTTAATCGACACTCTAAATAATTCAGCAACAATATCATGATTACGCATAGTATCATCACGAATGGCATCGTTACCTTCGGTAGTTTACAAATCAGAATTTGTTATCTGTTCTTGCAAACTATTAGTAGTCTCAACATGTGTAGGCTTAGTCCTAAAAGTGCCTTCAACAGTAGGAGTATACGATCCATAAGTAGTAGGGTTACTTTTCTCAACATTAGGCATCGACCCAAGAGAAGAAAAGGTTCCAGTAACCTCAGTCCTATGTGTACTTCCAACAGTAAAAGTATTCAAATAGGCAGTAGAGGTATTTTTCTCAACATTAGGAAATGACCCCCCAGCAGTTAAACCGCTGCCATACTTGTTTGGTTTGTTCCCAGTAACGTTTGGATCCCTAACCAAATTAGGGTTTTCACTATCATGCCTTACGTGATCCTACACCATTGTCACGGATGGTAATGTGTCATCCCTATCAACAATAAAAACACTCACAGTTCCTTCATTAACGACACCCATGGTAGCATCATTACTCACACAATTTGATGGGACACCAGAATTAGGGTTTGATACAACCCTAATAGCCGTCCGAGTTTAATTCTCGTAGCCACTCCACGTAGTAAATCCTCCCCATCATACAACACCCCCTCCGTTCCATTAGCATATCGATTTAGCAAACAATAAACCCTAAAAAATCTGTATGAAGTAAAACAAGAAGTAACAACGCCTAGCTTTAATTGCGAGTGCCTTAAGCACTTAGGGATGGGAATTATAAACCAAAACCTAGCCGACATCCATGATCACCAATTGCAAGAATTAATGGAAAATAAAAAGATCGAATCACTAAAGACGGCAAGAACCCTAGAACGAAAAATTAATGCAAGAATGATCAGATTTAGGAATAGATAATAACAATGTTAAACAAGATTAATAAGAGATTAAACATGTTAATACACAATCAGAATCATATTCAAGAAGCATAAATCAAGATCAAAAATTAGGTTAGGGCTACATGCCTAGAGAGAAAATCAAAATTTTAGGAGGTTATAAGAAGTACCTCTTACCTCCCAATGATTCCACTTGAGACAGACCCCGTAAGTCTGAATGAACATAGTCTATCACTCCTTGAGTAGCGTGCCTTCCTACTCCGAAACTAACTCGATGTGACTTTCCCAGGACACAATTCTCACAAAAATCAAGCTTACCTAGACTCTTCTTGCCATACAGCTCTTGCTTTTCCAGCACTTGTAGTCTCACCTCGCAGATATGTCCTAGTCTTTTATGCCAAACCTGCGCAAGACTGTATTTTTCTTCAACACTAGCATATAGCTCACCTACCACTGCATAGCCATTCAAAGAGTATAAGCAATTATTACTTCGTGTTCCAGATAAAACAACCCTGGAACCATTAATCACCTTGACTTTTCCCGGCTACAATTTTACGGTATATCCCTCTTTGAAGAGTTCCCAACGATATCAAGCTTCTTTTCAATTCATGAATATACCTGACATTATGTAACACAAAACTTGACCCATCTTTCAGTTGTACTGCTACCTTGCTAATACCTCTGATCTTACACTCCCTGTTATCACCCAACAATACACTGCCCCCATCGCATTCCAGAAAATCAAAAAATAAATCTAACCTGGGTGTCATGTGGTATGAACCTCCTGAATACATGATCTAATCAAGCAGAGCCTCTGCACTCATCACCATTATAACCTCAAAACCGTCATAAATCGAACCACTAGAGCTTGGTTGATTATCTTTCTTTGTGTGACCTGTTGTCTTATTGCGATTATTCTTTAGACAGTTTCTCAACAAGTGATCCTCATAATGGCAAATATAGCACTTGAGTCTTTCACCTTGAGAATTTGATCTTTACTTTCCCATTGATTGATGTGAATCACTGCGATCAGTTCTTCCCCTCACATATAACCCTTCACCATTATCCCCCTTCGCCTTAGACCTTTTTTTGATTTCCTTTGAATTTAGTATGTCTATCATGTCCTTCAAATTCAAAGCTTCCTATCTATAGAGCAAGGAATCCACAAAGTGTTCATATGATGCTGGTAAAGAAGTGAGTAATAATAAAGCAGGATCTTCATCCTTGAATTTTACCTCAATATTTGCTAAATCTAGAACGATTTTGTTGAACTCATCTATATGCTCGAAAATCTTTCGTCCAGCCCGCGTGTAGAATGTATACAACTTCTTCTTCATGTACAACTTGTTGGCCAAGGACTTTGTCATGTACAAAGTCTCGAGCTTGGTCCAAACCCCCGCTGCAATCGTCTCCCCGGTAACTTCTCTCAAAACATTGTTACCTAAACACAAAATCACGGCACTGTGAGCTTTCTTGTTTAGTTCAGCTTTCGCTTCAGCTTTCATATACACGGGTAAAACCTCCAGAGCTGCTTCACATCTATGTTAGATTAATAAAGCACGCATCTTGATTCTCCATAACCCAAAATCACCAGTTTCGTCGAATTTTTCAATGTCAAACTTAGCTTCCGTCATTCTTTATCCCTTTGTTGATTTGCTAAACCTTGTGATAATCCCTCACAATCACAAAACAACAAAGTCTTTTAGGCAAAAAACCTTTCAAATGATATAATCTTTTATTGAATAATAATAATAATAATACATTTACCTTATTTTTATTTTCCAATAATAATAATGTATAGTAACCTTATATGTACTTTCCCGCTAAGATTAAAATATAATTATAAAAACAATTTGAAAAGTGACTAGTCTTCTTCTTTTTCTTTAATTTCTTGAACAAAAATAAAACAAAACAACTAGTGGCGATCTGCGATAAATCAAAAAACAAAAAACCCTTAAGCCTCCTACACCGTGTCACAAACCCAGACAATCGAAGAACTCAAGAACCCTTTATCTTTTGCTAACCTTGCTACTGCCTACGAACCAGAAAAAGTAGTAAAATTTTTGATGTCGTCAAACCTGGTAGCCCAAACAAAGTATCCTTGATGAGGTGTCATTTTATACACTTTTTCAAGGACATTTAACCCCCTAAATCATGTAAATATGCCCAGATTATGTGCTTAATCGTTTGTTTTTGTGTTTTTAGCACTTGGATGGCTTTTGGAGGAAATACACGTGACTTGGGCTCGATTGGAGAAGAAACGGACAAGACTACGACTCTACACCAACTATTTTGAAGAAAAGCATACAGTACGTGGAGACGGCGTCGCCAACTACAAGCGACGACGTCAAAATATTCAAGAGACGGCGTCACGGATTTCTAGACGGCGTTAGAACGAAGCCGACTTAAAGAAACCCTAAAAGACCTTGCGGCACGACGGCGTCAGGACTATAACGCGATGCCGTCATGCCTATTTTCCTATATATACAAATCTGTTTTTAGGGTTTTAAGTGTGTAACTATTGGGAGACGAACCCTATTATCATTAGTCGAGTTTAGCATCTATGTACGCCATTTTTAGGGTGTTAAAACCCTCTTGTAATAACCTCAAACACATGTTTTAATCAATTGAAGTTCATATATCCCTTTAATCTTTCAATATGTCTATGTGTTGTTTGATTAAATCTTATTATTCTCCTTTGATTAACATGCTAGGCTAGATCATTTAGTATTTATTTATGATTGCATGAAACTTAATATGTAGATCATTTTAATGTTGCTTCTTGTGATGGATGTGCGTGTTATAATTAAAAAAACTAGCCATAAGATATTAAATTGGCATAGACGTCTAGGGAAACGCGAGTGTGTAGAAAGGATACCACCAGTAACAGTCTTCATACTACCTTACCCCTAATATGGTTGATCCCTCTTAAGATATTTTAAATGCGTGTAATGTACTCTTAGAGGCTTTGTAATAGTCTTCCTACTACCTTACTTATGCGTTGCTTTAACAAAATATTACATAGACGGCGGGTTCGTGTAATTCGTTCATGACTTAGGAAATACTTACACAGATCATCACAAGTGTGACAAAGCAACAAGATTAGGAGAAAAATACTAAGGAGTAGTACGTGATTAAGTAAATACGTTCGTTTATCATATAGTTATCACCAAAGTAATTTAGATTTATAATTAGTTTAATTAGTTAAAACAAACAAACCTCTTAAACCATGATATTTACCTGCTTTTAAAAAAATATAAAAATACAAAAAAGAATCTTCTCTCAACCCCGTAGACCTTTGTTAGTTTCTGTTCGAGCCTTCCTAACCTATTCCCCTAGAGAATGATTACAACCTCCCGAGTCTTGCCTTACTACACTACAACAGTTAGGTACTCTGCCTAGGGGATTGTAAAACTCCTTGCGAGTTGCAAAACCCGCATCAAGTTTTTGACGTCGCTGCGTTGGGAATAGTTAGGTTTTGAATTTTGTTTAGCTTAGGTATACTCGCTTGATTCCTATCAAATGAGAATTTTATTTTCAGTTAATTAGCTTTCTTGTAGTATATCTCTTCTTTGTGCGTTTGTTTTGTAATTTTCACTGAATATTCCATTCTTTATAATGGAGAATGCAAATCCACCATCGACCAATAACCCACTGCCCTACCAACTGCACTTCGCGCAAAGGTTGTCTAAGAGCTCACCGAGCTACAGGCAATCTCGGCCTATATCGATTCTCGCCTAGAGAACATTGACCAATTTCTTAATGGTTTCACGCAACCACCTAATGAAATTGATATGGACGACCTTGAGCCCGATGACGAATCAGTAGATACACCACTTGTTTATCCTTTTTCTAGACTTGGATGATGATTCTGATGGTGGTGAAGTCCTAAATAAGCTAGAAGAATATGGTAATGTAGGACAATTATGCCGCCAAAGGGAAATTAACAGTTTTGATGGGGATGACTTGGCATTCTAATGTATGATTGGCTTTAGGAAGTTTGTCGCCTACTTTGACCCCTTTTTACCAATGAACATTATTACACGTAAGGCTTATAATAATATAATGGTAGAAGTATTAGAAAGTACAAGGAAGAACTTAGTTGCTATTGTTAGGGATGTCTATGTGTTTGTAGGAAGTTTCACTTACATCACGAATTTTGTGGTACTAAAAGACATAGGAGAGGTTATTCTAGGAGATATGGCTGAAGTTGTGATGGGAAAACCCTTTAGAAAAGTCACTAAACTTGAATATGATTGTGCTAAGGGATTAATGTCTTTCACTAAGATCTTTGACAATTACACATTCCAAAGTCTCCGCACTATACCTAGGTTTAAAAGTTGGGGACACGTGTCATGGAGTAAGATCCTACCTATCCCTGTGCTAAGTCAAAGAGATTTAACTAACGGATTTAGGAATGCCTATGAGAAGAACGAATTTATATACAAGAATTGTTTGAACCTATGTGCCCAATACTAAGTGGATGAACGTATAAAATAATGGCTCATCTGTGGGCATGTGAGCCTGCACGAAGTCACGTAAGGACGTGTGACTCCAAGTCTAGCTAAAAAACTTATAAATAAACAAAAGCGCTTTTTGGGAGAAAACCCAATATTTATTTTCCCGCATTTAGGAGTGTCTTGTGTTTTAACTCTTTATTGTTTATTCTTTTATGTTTGAATTATTTGTGATCATGCTTTGTTTTGGTTTTAACTTCGCCTTATTAACGATCAAAGGTATTTTGCATCAAATAAGTGTAGGGGAAATATCCGATTTATAAGAACCAATTCAAACATATAAAATAAATCGTTTAGATTAATTCGCGCCAGTTTCGAGTCATATGATTGTAATAATTAATCTCAGGTTTTATGCAGTATTTTACACAAGGAATAACTAATAGAATTGCGTGCAGGAAATTTTTCAAGAAAAACGAAATTGAAATTTTCACAGAACGTAGAGACGGCGTCAGGATTTTTCCTGACGGCGTCGCGTCTCCAGGTTTGTGAAAATTCAAATTTTTTCTATTATTTTCGAAAAATGATTTGTACAATATCCAAAATTTGTATTTTTCTTAAAAAAACCTGCAGAAACCTATGATTGTATCATCACTTTCATCCTATCTATATTGCTTTCATAGAGTCAACCCTAAAAGTTTTGTTGTATATATCATATCCCGTCGATTTTACAGCAGGTGTAGTTGTCTTTGTCTTTAATTTATAGGTTATATTTGATGAGAAGAAGCTTGGAAGTTCTTAGGAAATTTCCAGATGACGATTCTTGGAGGACGATTTAACCAGTTATCACATGTTTCTTCTCCATTATTGAGCAAACCAGGGGAGTACTAGTTTCTTTTACTTGTTTTCTTTTCCCTTTTTTCATTTTATAGGTACTTTTAAGAACATTGGGGACAATGTTCAACTTAAGTGTAGCGGGGAAAATAAGTCTTAGAAACTATTCCTTCAATTTTCATTTGCTTGTTCCTTAAAATGATGTGTAATATACCAAAACATAGCATAGACGGTAATTTTAACCAAAATTTAAAAAAAATTATGACACATACCGACGAAAACCAAATATTATTAGCGTCTTATGGATGGGAATTTATATGACTAGCACAAAAACCCTCAAAATTCCACCCTAAAAAATGTGAGGTTCGCCCCTAGATCTTTAGGAATTCGGGTATCCATTTTTGATACCCAAGATAATTTTACCTTTAGCTTTCTCGAGTTAAGGAGTGAGCAAACATGTGTATCTATTCTATCGTTATGGATGTGTATATGTTGTTTCGTCTCCTTTTTCTGGAGCATTGATATTGGTTTAAAATTATATGAGTGTACCGGTAGTGCATTAAATTCTAGATATTATTTTTGTGATGCATCCCGAGACCGCATAGTGAGAATTAGGATTTGCTAAATGATAAGAGGCACTAGGATAACCCATGTTTTAAACCTGTAATTGTTATGATGGTCACCTCGATCATATAACTATCCCACACCCTTGCCATGCACTCATTTTTAGTGCAGGATACCCCTAGTACACTGATTGCAAGTTTTATACACGTAAAATATAATATAAAATAATATAATCCCGAGAGTAATTAAGAAAGTCACCAAGTTACC
>BQNB010055102.1:0-39257 GCA_026074375.1 Tanacetum coccineum
TCTTTCATAGTTGAAAATGCCTTGAAAGTGATTCTCACGGGATAGAGTTAAGTTTATTAATTCTGCGAACACGATCTCAAGCATGTGTGCATATAACTACATGTGTCTTAGATGTCATTTGCTTCAAACTTTAGGGACTTATTTGCAATTGAAGACTTAGTGAATTCAGGCTCTAAACTACATACGACTAATATTGCCAACGCATCATAGTTTGTAAAAAGACTTAGGAATGTTTGGAAATTCTTTCGTAGTTGAAAATGCCTTGAAAGTGATTCTCACGGGATAGAGTTAAGTTTATTAATTCTGCGAACACGATCTCAAGCATGTGTGCATATAAGATTTTTTTGATTCTGAGGTATCGAAAACATCAAGGGGAAGGAGTAAATACACTGAAAGGTACAACAACTACACGTGATAGAATCCATAGCCTTATTTAATTATAGGCCATTCCGGGAAGACAAATGTCTTATCCGCAGAGAAAATCAGTGTTTTATCGTGTTACTTTCCGGTGCGCTATTCCAACCACATAGGAGAAGAGATATCTTGTCATTTATGGTATGCATCAGTTGAGATACCAGGGAAATGTGTTGACAGAAGATTGATTAGAGCGTGAGAAGATTGGTTACTGATTCAATTAATGCTTCCTTTAACAGTCAATCACCAAGCATGTTTTTAAAGGAGTAGAAATATTTGATCAAAGAGGTACATATTGGTATGATAAGCATGATAATTCCTCTAGTTAGTCAGTATCCGATAGAAAGAAAAGTGTACATTTGGGACTTAGTTGTCTTAGGTGTTATCAGTTCGTCTACTGAGAGGGAATAATTGAGATATCCGGGACTTAGTTGACTTTGGTGTTTCAATTCATATCATCACTATCATGTTAAGAGAAATTAGACATCCGGGACTTAATTGACTTTGGTGTTACGGTTTCAAATTAATTGTGTACTTCATCGATTTGGGCGTCAGACTTCAAGTATTCTTAATGCAAATTGCAAGAAGGCTATGAACCTACTCAAGAAAGGATTGCTGATTCAAGGGGAAGCTAAGACAACTTCCAAAAGGAGAGTATCGAGACGGACTACAGACTGCTTACATGGACAAAATGACTATGTCATTTTCGGTTTGAACATTTTCAGGTCCTGTCTCATACATAATCTTGTGAATATATAAATGTGTAGTGTAGACTTAAGTATAGGCTAATATAAATAGTGATTGAGTACAAATTTTCAAGAATTTCTTAGAAAATTCAAAATCTTTCAAATTACAGTACTCAGCACTATCTTATATATCCTTCAATGATTGAGGGGGAGCATTAATATGTTCCAAACACGGCTTGTGAATAATTGGCACACTTTTCTCCCAATTTTTTTTATAACATATTTAAATCAATTGATATCCAAAATGTCAAATAATTTGAAATTTTTGATAAGGGGAGAAAATGTAATTAAAATATGTAATGTGATCATATTACTCAAGTGTATACTCCACCAACATGTGCTAAACAGTTTCGAATACCGATGCACATGTTGAGGGGGAGCTTTTCTGAAAAGCAAAAACAATCGGGTACTAAACACTTTGATAGTTTTATCATAAGTACCTGATTGAGTTTTTCAACAGTGATTTTATGGCAAGGTGAACTGTACCAAAAGACTGACCATGTATTTACTGTTATCGAAGTTATAAGGATGGTAAGGTTAGGTACTCGTTCCCATGATCCTGCCAGAACCGGAGGGATCTACCCAGGGACTATCCACTAGTTAGTGTAGAAGTCCTTAGGTATGATAAAAAGGAGTAAATGTGAGGAAAAGGGAATAGTGCCGACTGAGATGGAGCTAGTACTTGAATAAACCCAACAAGGTTCTAGTCATGAAATCTTGGTAAGCACTAAAGGGGTTGAAGAATGAAAAAGAATTGTACGGATAAAGGGTGTAAAGAAAGAAGCCCTCCATACACTTAGGCAGAAACCGGGTCAATACATATGCTGTCAGAATCACAAGTTGATTGCTGACATTGAAGACGACATCATGGACCCAGTGATGCAATGCACAACCCTTCCCAGCCATTCGAGTTTCTCTTGAAAGAAACTTGTCTCATTTGTCACGGAGACTAAACATGCAATCTACTGTCTCACTCACTCCGAGTAAGTCGGTATTGAAAAGGTGGCAGTCAGCTCCAGCCTCCGATCACTAAAATCAAAACGCACTTTTGAGTCTAGAGCCAAGAGATCATCAATTAATCTCGTTAGGACAATTCCAATTTACTTGTTATTCACACACTGTGATTACAAGTTTTATCATAAGAGTCCTACGCATTATCCTTGTGATTTTGCCAGAACATCCGAGTGATACGTAAGTATTCACAGTGAAGATGGAAATCCTGCTTGAGCCAACTTCAAACAAGCTCATGGTAGGTGACTTGTGAGATCCTTAATGGATCAAACTTGTGAAAACTGGAAAACAACAACGGTGCGATTCTACATGAATCAAACTTGTTCCAGTATACGAATTGACGGTTATTGGACTTTGGAAAACAAATAAAACTTTCGATGTGTTACAAAACTCTTTTGCAAAGTATCGCATCGATTGTTTTTACAAACCAATTTTCTCTTTATTGCTAACTGTTTTATTACAGGAACATTTAAAGATGGAGATGGAGATACCGTGTTCCAACAAAATCAAGTTCATAACCGCGTGCTCATTCTCAAAGATTCTATAAAGGTGACAAAGCTTCTGCAACTCTGATATCATATTTTACTTCACAAGTGTGCACAATGGTTGGCAATAAATTACTAGATGATGAGAGATTAAGGTTTGGCTGATGATTCAAGAAAGATCATTGATCAAAATCAAAACAAGTCAAAGTGAACAAGTCATTTGTTATTAATGATCCACTACGACAAAAAGTACTAGATGTAACATGAAGAATTAAAAGACTGCAAGCTGTGAGTGTTTAAGTCTAGTGTTTTAAGGGTGACCTCCCTTAGGGGGAGATTGTTAGATATGAGTAAAAGACTCGGTCACCCCGTATATTTATTGTTTATAATAGTTTGTAGTTTAATAGTTAATCGTATGTCTTTCGGTTTTAAGTCGGGTACTAATACCCGGTATTTTGTAAAAAAAATATATAAAGCCTCTTCCAAACTTTGGAAGAGGAAGCTAGTCAATTTATTTTCACTTTCAAAACATTACACTTCTCTCTCTCTCTAAAATACCTCTTTATGTGTTTCTCTCTCTAGAAACTAGCCCAATCACAAGAATCATCACCCGTGTTATGAATTAAATGATCCTACAGTCTTAATATTGATTTAAGTTGTCGTGAAAAAATGATTTGTCTCAAATGGATGATATGATTAGAGAAAAACTAGCACTCAAAGAACAAATTGATCATTGAGTAATTTATCTAAACCAATCAAAGAAAAAGAGTTTGTTTTGCAACTCTTGCAGTTTTCAAAAAGTAATCCAATGAAAAACGAGAATAAATATGATGGAAACGAAATTGATTTTGAAAATAAGATTAAGAAATTGATAATATTCATTTTTAAAGGGGTTCAATCTGCTCAAACAGTGCATATGTTAATAAGCACAAAGTGTATTTATATAAATATCACATAAACAAGCTCTTAGTGTTATCAAAATCCGTTTTTTTATCTTTAGAAAGCTCAGCGGATTGAAACAACTTGTATGGTGGTGTTGTAATATCTAATTCACATGTTGCCATGCCTGTGATTGATGATGAAGAAACTTTGATTTTGGAAGAAGAGACTCGATCAAAAATGTTTGAAAAGGCAAAGGATCCTGAAGTTGTTGCACAGAAAATTTCTCATAAACCTGTTGATTACGAAAAATTAAATAGCCTAATTGATGATTTTGGAAAACGTTTTTCTCCATAACAAGAATTTAGTCTACAAGTGTTTTGGTTTCTATACTCTAGCCTTACCATTGAACTTCTTTCTCCCACCTGTCATAGTGGAGTCCAAGTGAACTTCCTAAGGTGAGTTTGGTTGAATAGAAGACTTAAAAGATTAAATTCTACCTCAATAGTTTGAACTCAGTGGTTAAAGAATTAGAGGAAAACACTAGTGCTCTTGAAGAAGGTGATAGGGGTTTGAAACATACAAAAGCTGTTTATTAACAAAGAAATTACCCATTTCTAAAATCTTTACAAGACATCTTCAATGTGTTGATAAAGATCTTCTAAATGAAATAAACGGAAGTAAAAAGTTGTTTGATAAATCAAGCGTCTGTTCAACAGTTTCTCAGTTCGATAAAAAATGTTAGAAATTGCTTAAAAGAAATTCTTTTGGAAAATGATCGACTCTTACAAAAAGTCATGTCTCAAGATGTTCTGATAACTGTGATGAATTATATGTCTTTGAATAATGATTCTGTGAATGTGAAAATACAAAAGTGTGAATTGTGTGAAAAGTGTTTGAATCTTGATGTTGAGCTTTCCAAATCAAAACAAGCATATACTGGTCTTTTGAAAAAACACTCACAACTTGAAAAACATTGTATTTCTCTGAAGTATCAATGCAATTAAAAACAAGAGTTTTTCAAAACGTTATAATCTTGCTATTATTCAAATGTGTTGAAATTCAAGAATATTTTAAAATCAATGATTTGAAAGCTCGACTCCAAGGACAAAGACACAACCATTCTAAGTTGAAGGATACATCAAATCTATGAGAAAGAAATATACTACGGAATAAAGAATGTTATTGTGATAAATGTGATCTTGAGCCACAAGATCAGGAATTGGAGAATAGAGTGGCAAAATTAACTTTCAGAAAAATGAGGATTTGTAATGAAATTAATCATGTGGAAAAGGTTTTTAAAGATCAGTTTGACTCAATCAAACAAACATGTGTTCGTCATAAAGAACAATGTGACTCTTTAATTAACAAACTGAACTTAAAATCTGTGGAAAATGAGGATTTAATAGCTCAAATTCAAGATAAGGTTTTGTGTATAAATCATTGAAAAACGATTTACGAATCAAAGGGAAAGAAATTGTTGGAAAATGTTTTACATACACTTCTGTCTCACCCTAATTGCTCGGTATGTTCAAGCTTGATTTAGTACTGTTGCCTCCTAGGTTATTGCAAAATAGGGAAGTTCACTTAGACTATCTTAGGAACATTCAAGAACAAGCTAATATTCTTCAGGAAATAGTCGAACAAGCTAAGGCAAAATAACCTTAGCTAGGAGTTAACTTGCTTGTAAAGTTTCATAAGAATTTAGGGTTGCACTTGTATTTTCTTATGTTCAAAGATACGTGCCCTACTCGAAACACTTTTGCTAAGAAAGGTTACTGTCAAAACCATGAACATGCAAGAAAGTTAGGTGTGCTAACCTCTCACATCCTCAAGCAAGATTTAATAGGTAGAGTTTTCTAATACATCAGATTCTAACACACTTGTGTTGTCTTGCTACAGGTGTGAAGTTTTTACTGTAATTACGGATCAAGCTCCAGGAATAAAATAATGATAGGATCTCGCAAACACCAAACTAGGAACAAAGAAAGATTGTGTTCTTGTGTTCGAAAATAGTAAGATTGGAGAGACATATTACGAGTTCTATCAAGTCATAATCCTCGCCACTTGGTCAAAACCCCCTCTAGCGAAGTGCACAACAGAAATAGTAAGTTGTGATTTTAAGCAGAATGGCAAATTTAAATTTCAAAACTAGCGAGTTATAGTTTCAGATGGCGAGTTGGTCGCAAACCTTCAAATAGCGAGTTAAGGCTATATAACTTGCGAGTTAGCTATCTAGCGCTCAAAATAGAGAACTAAATCTAGAATATAGCGAGTTGGGTTTGAAAATACAAAACAACGAGTTATGGCTTGTATATTAGCGAGTTAGGGCTCGTTTGGTTTAGCGAGTTCATACACTAAAGAACTGGTTAGCTGTTCTAAAATAGCGAGTTACTTAAGAATTAGTGACTTAGGAGACGTTTGTATTTAGAAAGTTCATTCAAACCCTAATTACACTTAGAAACCCTAGTTTCAAGGAAACCCTAACCACAACACAATAAAACACAATCATTATAACAACAATTAAACACAAATATACGACATATTGCTTAAATGATCTTTATCAAGATTCATTTTCTTGACAAATGCTAGTATTTGATATTTAATGACAAAATGACTTTGTGGAAAACGTAGAAGGCTAGGTGTGAATACATTCTCATTTAAAAATTTAAATCTTTTGTATCAAATAACCGATCAAGTATGACGCAATATGAAAAGTGACAATAATTGTTCTACAAAAACTATATATATTATAGAGCATTAAGTAAACCATGTCACTACAATATCAACATAAACACGGTATAAATATCAAACCATGACATAAACATAAACAACAAACCACAATATAAACGTTAAGCGATAAGTAAAACAGAACACAAACCATATACGATGATTTATAGTGGTTCGGTCATGAAGCTCCTCTTCGCCCTATTCCACTCCCCGAGTATCCAACTCCAGAGTTACTTTACTAGTCAACAAGCTCCCTTCTCGGCGGAAAAAACCTTACAAACGTTGCTTACAATATTTTCCAACACTAAGCTAAATGTCGAATTCTTCTCCGGTTACAACCAAACCCGTTATGTTTATGGCCCAACATAACAAACCTATACGTATCTTATAATATTTTTCGACACTAAGCTAAATGTCGAGTTCTTCTTCGGGTATAACCAAACCCATTATGTTATGTGGCTGATCGGCCGGATTCACACCGTAAATATATATAATATATAGTAAAATATAAAGTATATATCTAAGTGTAAAAACCAACACAATCAGTGATACCGAGAAGTAGTATAGAGCTTTCCCGGGTCGTTTATCCCCAACGAGGCTGGAATGGTAAATCGATACGATCGAAGATTTGAGTTTGAAGGAAGGAATTGGTTTGGGAAGTTGAAAAAGTCAAATTAGATAATAACGGACTAAAACGTTTAAGAAAAACCTAGAAATTACGAAATTAAACTAGAAAACGAGAGCCCGAATCCCGAACAAAAGGGGGAAAACCTAAAAACTTTAAAAATAACCCTACGAAGAAATTTTTGCTTCTAAACTACTCTAGGGATCAAATAACGAAGAATGAAAAAGACTAGACCGAAAACGGAGTTCGTTTGACCCAAAAACGAGTCAAAACAAAATCCCGTACCCGGACCCGTTCTTTAAAAGATGAAAAGTTGTAAAAATGACCCTACGAAAAATTTTATATTTTTCCTACAAACTAGATGACAAAAGAAAATTTTATAAAAAAGCAAAATATTTTTTTGATAATTTTTGTATTTTTTATGAATTAAATAAACTTTTAACCATGTCAAGGGATTCTTCGAGAATTCTACCTGATCAAGGCAGTATTTATATGATTAACGGGGGACCGTGGTTCTTGCCAACCTTTTTTCAACGAAGTGATACATAATGACACTTTTGTTTGTTTTTTACTACAACATTTACTGGCTGGCTTCCCCGTCGTTAGCAGCTGCTGGCAAGAGGACATGTCAAATTCACAACCCAATGCTCACACTTCATATTCTAATCAAAGACATCATGATAACTGAAAAGACTACAACACAGCTTCCGACAACTTCTGTTTGTGTGCTATCCTGATCCAGAAAAGTGTGGCATGCCGGTCGAAGGTCAACAACATCACATGGAGGCATTACTTCTCTACAAGGATGGTTTAATAGATCGTACCTGGTTGATGATCTCATAGAAGTCAAAGATACAGCAAGTCAAAGTTAACTATGCTCCAAAGTCTACTAACATGATGTACAAAGAGATCAAAGAATGAAGAATCAAAGTTTACGAGCCCGAAGTCAATGGTTCAAGACTTTAAGAATGCTAGATTCATATTGTATTTTTCTAAGGGTGACCTCCCTTTGTGGGAGATTGATAGTTCATGAATAATTACCTTGGTCACCTTGTGTATTGTCTAGAATAGCTAACTTCGATATATGTAATTGTAAGCGTTATACTTATGATTTTGGGCTGGGTCTTTACCCCACATGTAAGCCCCACACCATAACCTATTTTTCTAGGGCATGTAAATACTATATAAGCCTCTTTCCTGCCTTGGAATAGGTTGGTTGTTCTATTTTCAATAATTACACATAAGGTTTTTTTTCACTAGAAATCCTCTCCTCTCTCTTCTCTATAAATCGGCCATACCCCTATTCTTTCCCTTTGTGTTATGATATCAAAATATCATTCTAGTAACATATAGGAAGAAATCTTTGAAAAGGAACTTCATTTGTAAAAATGCCACTTTTATTTATACCCACTTGACATAACAAGTTAATGAAAGATGAAGTAGCAACTTTAAAAAAGGATTTTAAATAGAAAGAAAATAAATACCTTGATGATTTTTTAATATGAAAGCATTAAAAAAAAGTTGAAGATAAATTATTCAAACAAGATCAGTCTCTTTAAACTATACACATGTTATGTAAACCAAAACCATTTTTATGAGAAATGAAAAAGTAGCAAATTGGCTATAAAAATCCTTATATCTCACCAGTGCAATGCAAGTTCAATCTGCTCTCTATAATGGTCATGAAATAGTCAAGACCAATCATGCCCCCGCTGTTATGCATGACTCAAAGGATAACTCTTGAGTTAGCTGAGATAACTAGAAAGAACATGATTGAGAAAATGAAAAGCCCTCTGTGGGTTAAAAATAAGATTAGTTTCAACCTCGATTACTCTCAAATTGAGTACTTATCTTGCTACTTTTACACCACAAAGACAATTGTCCACAAAACAGATGTTTTGGTATTCCGTTCCAAATGCAATTTAAAAAATGACCGTGTATCCACCCAAATAACCGGCCAAAGCTTGTTAGCCTCCCCAAGGGTTCTTCAACAAAAAATTCAAGTGAAAATTAATATTTATGCACTCACACAACTTTTTTCGGAATTTGACAAACTTGTAAAAAGAGAATTACCCCTTGTGGTCTCACAGAAGGGGAAATGGGTTTCGAACAAACAAAGGAATGTTATCTTACTGAAGTAATTCCATTTTTCAAAACGGTTAAAGAACATTTTAAGGGAATCCAAACTCTCATTAAAGAAGTTAAAGAAATTAAAGAGATTTTTGAACAAATGGAAGCTGAGGTTGAACAATATGATGTGGACAAGATATGTGCTGAAATTGAGAGGAAAAACCTTCTCATTGAAAATGAGAATCTAATTGCTGATTGTTTGTCGAATGAATTGTTGTATAGTGTAATGAATTCTGTGAATACTATATCTAGATTTTCTGAAATACATGATGCTTACACTGTAGAACAAGCACGTAATGTAGAACTTGAAGTTGATATTTCTAAATTAAAACATAAGATTCAAAAGGAAGATTATAGTGAAATGATAAAACATTTTTCCAACCTTAAGGTGAATCACCTAAACTTGCAATTAAAGTATCAACATCTTAAAGAACATTTTGGAGACAACAAATCATAGACATCTCAAGATGATCGTGGAATTTGAATCATTTTTGAAATCACAAAATGAAAGAGCAGCTTTCTGAATGGACAACACCATTAAAAGGTTGAGGTGAAAATCTCTTCACATAATGAGAGCCGTGTGAGGCAGATTGTATCTTGATTTATGGCCTTTGATCTTAGAAAAATAGAATCTAAAGAAACATGTCACTGCTCTTTAAGAACAAAATAAGCGTTTTAGGGCAGAGAATGTAAAAGTTAAGCAGCTGATGACATCAAATAAAGTCACATTTATACCATCATTTATCCCAAATAAACTAACCACTTTTGTATAATTATTGCAAGAATGTGTACTTAATTATTTAAAAGTGTTATTTGCAGTAATTGAGGAGTAATTTGTGAAGACATTCTAAAAGGAGCCTATTTTGGAGCTAAAATGAAGACATTTAAAGATTACTCATTTCTGACCAATACGTCGTATCCAGGAAAAGGAGATTACCGGCGGTATCCGCGCACACATTCAAAGCTAATGGTATTCACAATTCCCAATACGGCATATCCATCTTCTGCCATACGTCGTATCCATGAAGATAACTATTCAAAGATATGAAGATATCATATTTTGGGAATATATATCGTATTGATTGTAAACTGTGCACGCACTCCAAGGGATATACCCCGATACGCCATATTGCCCTAGCTCAATATGGCGTATCCAACATTTTTTAGAGGTTATAAATAGAAGACTCAAAAATGAGTTTTCAGTGTGCAATATCATATTCTTTATACCATACTCATAAAAAATAAATTTCTAAAAAGAAGAAGAGCCACCAAGGTCAAGCATCAATCACGAATCCATAGAAGACATCGTGTGATTTTTACTCTCTTAATCGTTCGATTTTAATTGTTTGATCACGCTTGTATAATTACAATGGTTGTAGGCTAATTACCCTTCGGGTTATTTAAGGCTATTCTTAATGAAAGTTCAATGTTTGGTTTGTTTTAGAATTGATTTCTTGATTAATGTTGATTGTTTAATTATGTTTATCACCTTATACTTGTCTATGTGCTTGAATATGCGACCTATCATTCAATGGGTCTAGTGATACCTAAAAAGTAATCTAGATACTGGGATAGCTCTCTATATCATGTTTTATATGACTGAACTTTAGGGATCTCAAAATAACGTTCTATCTTTACCTTTGAATTATGAGCTTAGTTGGACCGGTAGGTGACCCGTAATGTTTCAGCAATCATGTTCTTAATTAATTGGTAAAGACTCGAATAGTAGACTACCAGTATATAAAACACCGTCAAGCAATAAGTGGGTAAAGTCCTGATGGGCTAGGGTTTTAACACGATCACCACTGCTTTGATTCCCTAAGATAGATTATAATTAAACTAAAGGATGCTTTATGCAGATGCGTTATTTGTGACAGGATTCAACGTGTCTAGGTCTTAGGATGATGTCTCGCCTAAGTCTTAAGCTTGACTATGCCGCTTCGAGATAAGTAAATCATTGCACTAAAACAAACAAACCAACACTAAACTGGATTTAATATGGCAAATATAGTTTTCTATCATTTGGCTTGTATCGCTTTTCTATCTTCTAATTTTCTTCTTTCGTGTTTATTGTGTATTGAATTGATATTTGTCACCACTAAACCTGTGCCAGTCTCTCAGGCTGAAAACCTCCTCATATCCGTTAAAAGCATATATAGCATAGGATTCTATAAGTAATTATATTTAACTTATATCTCGAAAAGCAATTTAAAATACTACTAGTTTATAGGTTAATGACCTCGCTCTTGTGGTTGGACAACCTACTACCACGAAACTCCTCCCGATCGGGTACACTGCCCATTAAAGTGTTATTTTAGGATAAGTCGGCTAAATATAAATGTAAAACTTGGTAATCAATAAATTGACCCTACACGACAGCACATCAAGTTTTTGGCGCCGTTGCCGGGGAGTAAAAAAGTTTAACCTTTAATTTTATTAGTATTTCTAACCATTAGTTTAGATTAATTTAATTCTGTTTGTAATTAATTTAATTATGTGTTTAAATTCCCACATTATTTAATTGTTTTCTAAGTATCATGTTCTGATAAATCAACAGATACGCAGTATCCACCAGTTGGATACGACGTATCAACCTTTCCACTAAGAACATCGTATTGACTTCTACAGTCTAAATGGCGTATCTGTTCTTCCAAACAATACGGTGTATTCTGTGTAATTAATATGGCGTACTGACCTTCAGCAGACAATATGACGCATTCAAATTAATTGAATACATTGTATTTATCATCTGATACAGTAACAATAGTTATTTTTCATATTCGATTTCCTATTTATCGTGTTCTCTTTTGAGAGGGCACAACCTACTAATCATTTGTGCTTATTTTTAGGAATTCGATTGACGATGACAAAACAAAATGACTATATCTCAGTTACAAAAAAAACTGCATCTTTAATGATAACGATGGAAGAATGATCGAGAGAATTTTTTTTGAGATACAAGGAACATTTTTGATCAAGATACGGGAAATTACTTTCAATGGGGCAATTGGAGAAAACGTGTTTGAGCACATTAATAAATTTCTTGATATAGTTGAGCCAATCAAAATTAATGGGGTAAGTCAATACCGATTTAGGCTTAGCATATTCCGTATTTCACTCGCGGGTGCCGCAGGTGAGTGGCTTAAAAAGGATTGTATAGGCTCGGTTACTACTTGGGATGATTTGGTAGAAAAGTTCGTTCAAAAATTCTACCAACTTTCTTATCATAATGAAGAGGATGATGGCCCTGGCGATATTACTGACATCTTCAAGATTGAAGGCAATCTATTTGACTTCGAGACACCCTTGTGTGAAGCTTTCAACGATTTTAACTACCTCCTTAAAATTGACAAGGATTTGTTTACTTTTGATATCCATGGAAAATGGGACCTACTAGGAATATGAGTGAATAATCCTGTAAACAAGGGGATCTTGAAAACCATGGTGGATATACAGGGGTGCCTTCAACTATATGATTCATATATCGTGAAACACCCCCCCCCCCCCCCCCCCCCCCCATCGCCCCCCAATCCAACCGCCCAGGGATAAACCAAATGGCCCACGTGTAGCTCAGATATTGATAGGTTTTGTAATAGTGGTGAGCTACCTGAGATGGTTAGGGTTGGAAGCATGACTTATTTCCAAGATCATAAGTGGTATGATAATATGCCGATGGATTGCGTAAAGAGATACCTTATGCACATAGCATAGTTGAAGAATCACAGGGAAATGCGACTCCCGGTGCGATGAAATTCTGTGCATGGTTGATAAATAGTTTTGGAAACTTCCACAAATTAGACTATAATGTGCTTGTAAAGCTACAAGAATGTTGGTGGAAGATTAATGCTCATGAAGTCGCACCATTCACTCGTTTGGAAAGTTATGGCCAGAAATCATATGCAAAATCAAAACTGAAAAGGCTCATGACCCTTATCTTGAGATTAATAATATCTTTGGTAGAAATTATGACACAAGTAACACCGGTACTCAAGACAATCAAGGGCATAATGAACGGAGGGATGATCCCACTGTTAGACCATGAGTTTGCAAGATCAGGAGATTCGAGATAATAAAGTATTCATTCAATGCTGACGAAGAGTACATTGCCATAAAAGAGTCTGAGTACCGCAACCACTCAAAGGACAGCCTCAATGCTTATCGAGAACTTTTACGTATCATTGATGAGGGATGGGTAGTGGCAACACCCAATGAAGAATGTGTTAGCCTTAATTTTATTAAGTCGAACAAGAATGTTATCGGTCTTATTAGTCGAAATTAGTCTTGTTAAGTAATAAGCTAGCCGAGTTCAACGGGCTTGGATTGTAATCTAATATTGTCTGTGTTTCGGGCTCAAAGCCCAAGATATGCCAAGCCCGGCCCAAGTAACAAGCCCATATGCCTACATGTTGGATATGGGTATAAATAGGACCCTCTCCACACATAGAGAGGGTGTTGGTTACCATTTTTTACACTTGTATGTGTGTGTAATCTTCTACTCTTTACTTTCTCTCTCTAATAAATCTTCCATTTTCTTTTCTCTCTTTCTAGCTTATTGCTTATTAGTATGGCTTATTGTTGTGACATGAGTTAGTTTTTGGATAACATTTGGTATAGAGCCTAGGAGCATTTCGTGTTTGTGGTTTGCTTATTTGATGGTCTTCGTAGCTTATTTAAGCTTTTTGTAGCTTATTTTTAAGCCAAAAAGCTTCGGCTTTTTCTTGGTTGGTGGTTTTTTTGTGAAAAAGCTTGAAACTTTCTCTTCTCTATAGTTTCTAGCTTATTTGTACAAGTGGGTTATGGATTTTCATAGCTTATTTTTTGAGTTTTTATGGTTTGGATGATTTTTTTACTCAAAATCTTGATTCAAAATTTTTCGTGTTAAAATACTTGGTCTCGCGGATTCTGATCCTTGAGTTTATTTATATATATATATAAGATTTAAGGGGTGAGTCTCGGCGAGTCACTTACCTTACACTATGATTTGATCTTCTGATTTGTCTTACCTTATATTTGTATCCCTTTGATCGTGTATTGTGATATCCTTTATACCTTGTATCGTATCCTTTGATTTCCGTTATCTTTTGCTTTCGATTATATATATCTGTTCACTGGGCTTTGTAAGCTCAGCCGCACTTCCTTTTCCTGCGGCAGGTATCTAAGCTAGGAGCTGGGGTTGCTTTCAGGCTATGAGTGCTGAGTGTGGACTTACCCTAGAGATCTTAGTTTTGATATATGAATTGTTTCTTTTCAAGACATTTGTTATTTCGTTTGGATATGGTTATCCTTTGAGAACTTATGTACCTTAAGTCATGTTGACTTATTTCCTTTGGTTATTTATTAAGACTTCCGCTGTTTATGCTTGTGTTATGATTATGTATGCTTTTGATGTCACACCATATTTGTAATACTTCTACCCTTTTGGGTCGGGGCGTTACAAGTGATCACGAAGTTGATTTGGTATCCCTTATTTGAGATTGAAGTTGAGTTTCACGAAGGCGTCTACTTATTTCATCATCGAGACTTCCTTCTATTTTCTACCCATTTTCTTCAAACCTAATCTATCAATTGATGACTTGCTTGAACGTATACGGTATATGATTAAGACTTGGATTATCTAGTTATTTCCTGATGTGAGGTACATTGTAGTGCTCACGGGTTATAGCTATCACTTAAAGGATTTTGGTTGTAGTACTCAGTGTCACACGCAGATGTCGATGTGGATAATTTCAAGAGGTGGTGTACTTCTTATACTTTTAGGACTGGGTATAGAGTACTTATAGATTTAATCTTGCACTGTTCTTTAATCAACAACAGTGCAAGCTTATGTAACAAATTTGGGGGATCCTACTTCATTTTCAAGTTTGGTATATCAGGTTTACTTCACCAAGTGGTCACAACAATAGCCAACAGAATACGAGGTTGGTAAGTTAGCCAGAGAGTTTAAAGGTTGAGATGTAATCAGCAATTCTCATGGGATATTATTGTGCCATTCCAAGACAAAGATACTTCACAGTCTAAGCAAAATTCTCGAAGTTCTTCAACGACATTCATATACAAGACCTTGATTATACCAAGTTTTCTTGATTCTTTCTTCATCTCCTCTACGGTTTCTAAAGACAAGAGGGTAATGCTTTGTTTAGATTTCAAGATTTGTGCTAAAGATAAGAACTTCTCGAGTATATGGACGTACACGACAATGATGCTTCCGAGAGTTCTTATGAAAATAAATGGCCCAAATATAAGCCTTATAAACCTTTTATTAAACCCTTTTAAACCTTACCCGAACCAAACAATCAAGCCCAACACCCTTTAACCCCGTTAAACCATAACACCCACTACCCCTTTACACCGTTTACACAGTTAGTCCTTAAGGACTAACACTGCTAGTCCTTAAGGACTAAACATGTCAACACCTTAAACAACTTCAAGGGCCAAACTTGCCAAAATTCAAACCAAAAACCATTAACCCTATTACCCTGTTCCCCAAACCCTTTCCCGCCAACACTATTCCTCTACCCCTGTCACTCTCAACCTCGTCCACTGTTCCCATAGACAAAACCCGTCCCTCTCTCACTTTAACCCCACTTCATAAGACTCCAAATCCATGTTGGCAATCCCTTAACATTTGATTGGACAACAACGTGTGAGTCCCTTACTGAATAGATCTCTGCAGCCTATTAAGGATGATAGCCAAGATGTATAAATACAGTTGACTATATAGAAACACTGATTATGAATACTATGTGTTAATGCGGAATCTTAACACAAGTACTAAGAAAAACAATGTAGAACTAAATAATAACTTCTATTAATCTGCTTTGAACGATTACAGATTACTAACTATTGAGATATGATTTTGCTATGAGATATCTTGAGATCGTATTTCTAACTATGCCAAGAGGGATCCTTTTATAGACTAAGGATAAACCCTAACAGGCTTACAAAACGCATACATATCTTTTCCTAAAATATCTCATACATATCTCTTAAACGGTACTAACTATTTTCTACTAACAGTACTAACTATTTGATCAGTACTTAACATTTTGTACTGTCGGTACTAACTATAACTATCAGTACTAACTATTTGTACTGTCGGTACTAAGTTAGGAAAACATAAATCCTAACAATCCTCCCTTAAACATGAATGTTGAACTCTTTTAACTTCATGTTTCTTCAACTTCTTTAACACATAGAGGATGTATCCAAACACTCTTATCATTTCTTGATCTTTTAAACTCTATCCTTCTTCAGCAGCAACTTTGTCTTCTCAGCAACACAACAACATCTTTTCAGCAACAATCCAACTAAGTTGGCTTTGTAGTTTTTGGCAAACTACCAGCCATTAACGATTTGAGTCCTTTACCAGTACCGTTTTTGCTCCTGGATAGTTAACTTTTTATTTTTAAAACTGGTGAGTAATTACCAATACAGTTTTTGGTAAAACTTCAACGCATCAACTAATTAATTTGTCCTTACAATAACCGTTTGCTTTGACTAGCCAATGCTTCATTGCCATAACATGGTGCATTGATAAACCATATAGTTTTAGCAAACAATCAGTTTTTATTCAACAGATTGATGTCTTTAACCATAACTGTTTATCATGGACTAGCCAACCTCTTTGACGTCCATGAAGCGAAGGTGAGTTTGAGAACCTACAATTTTTGGTAAACTGTCAACTATAAACGGATTTGAGAAGTCTTTACCATAATCCCCGTTTTGCTATGGACTAGTATAGCATTCTTTAATGCCTGTTAAGCATGGTGAAACTGATGACATAATTGTTATGTCGTATGGTTACCAACACCAAACCTTCTCAATCCATTCAATCTTATTCTCAGTTCTAACTCTGTCGAGTATCTTTCTTGGATAAACCTGATCAACTGCTAATGCTATAGTATTGTCTCTTCAACTCTAAACTTCAATTTTAGCATTTGCACAGGACTATCTTTCCTCAAAGGATACATTCTTTTCTACCAGCATATGAATGACTAATCCTTTTTCAGTCACTAAGGTATGTACCCCTGAAGACCATGTGCTTCCTAACTCACAATATTCTAATCCTGCTTGTTAAGTCCAAAACCACAGTCTCCAATCATCTGGGTTGAACATAATCATCAAATCTCCCCAAAGTACTCTGTCAAAACCTTCAGGTATCTCATCTTGAAATCTGTCCATTACCAGTTGATACACAGCATTCAAATCTTCTCTATCAAATATAGACAATACTCTCATCAAAGTACTAAAGTATCTCTTTTGTCCATTACTTCTAATCACCACATTTTGATTAATCTTTTCAATGTGTTCAGCTTGATCAGTCTGTGGTTTAGTTCCAAGATACTATGTCTTCCATTCTTTGATAGGATATTTTCTGTCAAGTATTTCATAATCCACTTCTTTTTCCTCATCTGGAGCTATAGTTAAGTGTAATCTCAGCTCATCATTCTCTTTGTCACTATCATCTTCAGAAGTGTTTTGAATGTATCTTCTTTTCCTTGACTTCATCTTTTTCCTAGTACCAAGTTTTCTCTTTCTGGTACTCTCTTCTTCTTTACTCTCCTTCTGAACTTCTTCTTTACTTACCTCCTTGAGGACTTCACTTTTAGAGGAATCAACTCCTTTCTCATTCATCCTTTTGATCAATCTTTCATCTTCAGCAGACCCAATAGAGATAAAGTCTTCATCTGACCTCTTAATCTTCTCATACAAAGCTTGTAGTTCCTCAAACTTTTTGATTTTCAATTCAACATGCTTGAAGTTTCCTGCATGCTTCAAGTAGGTCATCATTTGATTTCTCAGTTGATTCTTGGTTGTGTGGGTCTGTGTTTCTGATAGTGCCTCTGATCTACTGTTAGAGCAAGAATCTTCTTTGAGCAGCAGATAGTGTCATGAAGGAACTTTTGTTGCTTTTTTTTTCATCTATTGTAAATTGCTCTCTTTATTGTCTTGAAGCTTCTCAGCAAGAAGTTCCTATCTGCCTCATCCCTAGCCTTTAATAACATCAAAGTTTCTTATAAGAAGCTTCATTGGCAAGCTTTTTCTCAGCTATTTTTGTTTCTTTCCTCTTTTACCGCGCACTCTTCTTGAGTTTTCTAGCCATCTCTTCATCACTTCAGTTGTTTAAACTTTTTCTGCCAGCTTCAGGAATACCAGCCAGATTCACTTTCAAGATTCATCCTCCCTGCAATTTTCTTCTTCCTTTTTTCTTTTGGATCAATCTTTGGAAACGAGGGCTTCAATGTCAGAAGTGGATCTTGTTAGAGGTAGGTCTAGGTCTGTCAGTTTCTTCTATATCCTTCAACTCTACACCTTTCTCCTTTTCCCTAGAAACTGCTTTGCTTGACTCATGTTGAGAAGAACCTTAGCTTTGTTATCATCATCTCCAAATATTGTAGAAGTAGGGTGTTTGAGTAGGTTTATGAGTGGCTTTAAAGTTAGCAATTATCTTCTTCAGTTATGATCTTCAGTACCTTTTCTTTGCCCATCAGTACTTTCAACTTGCTCTTTTGTACCTTCAATGTGCTCTTCAGTACCTTCATTGTGCTCCCGCATTCGTACCTTTCCATTTTACTTGTCAGATACTACTTTGGATCCAACACAGTACTAACTATTAGTCCTGTCAGTACTAACTTTTCTTCTCTTTCTCACATGTGGAGGTACTAACTTTATCCTGTCAGTACAAATACAATCTTCAGTACTAAGTACATTCCTCTCATCTCCTTGTTTCCATCATTTTATCCCTTGTCCTCCCCTTCATCCTGAGCAACATTGTTTTCCATTTGAACACCTGTATCTTCAGGAATCTCATCAATAGAGGATCTCTTGAACTGATGATTACCTTTAGCATACTTCCTTCCTCCCTGTGTTTGGATACAGACTCATTGTGCACCTATGTTTTCATTGAGAAGCTCTTGCTTGGGAATCTTTGCATCAATGAGCACACTTTTCATCCATGATCTCTGGTGTTTGATGACAGGTTTAGCATGCTTCTTGAGTTTTTGTGATCTAGCCTTTAAGTGTTGTATTCCGTTGGCTTGATATCTGAAACCTGTGCACATAAAGAAAGACAAAGATCATAGACACTTTGGAGTGTCATTTCACCCTCATTCCCTAAAAGGATTTATCACTGGATGAATGACCTCCAAGATTCCCACCAGAAGTTTCTGGGATAGAATCAGGAATAGTAGTAGTGGGTGAAGGTCCCTTGGGATGGCGGTCGTTCTGCTGCTCCAAAGATGGTACCCTCACTAGTGTGGAGCATTGAGATGAGTCAGACTGTGGCTCATGAGGTACTTCACTAGTGGGAGCAGGGGAGGGTGTAGGTTGTGCTTCAGATGGTCTTCTGAATGAGCACCCTCATCTTGAGTTGGGTGTACCAACATAGTAGCAAACAAAGGGGTGACTTTCCCTGAGAAATGTTTGCCCTTCTTAACCATGAAAGAAAAGACTTTACTAGTTAAAGTATTTACAGCAAAATGATCTAAAGGTACAAACACATTAGCTAGTTGTTTATCTAAAAAGATAGAAATAAAACGTGGATACATTACAAACTTCTTCTTAGCATCTAAATGTCTAAGCATACCATCAAAGATTAATTTGGAAAAATTATACTTCTGATTAGATGTTAAACAAATGACAGTCGTGGCAATATTAGTAGGAATTTGATCCCAAGAGGTACTTTTTGAATTAAGACAATGATTCATTATATGAAATAAAAACCTCCATTGGGGTGAAAACAAAGCTTTATTAAATGTTAACACTGTTAAATCCCCCTCATACCCCATAAGCTGTATAGCATCAAATATAGCCTGATTAGGTAATGAGTCTATCCCATCAGCATCATCAAAAAGAAGATCACTTCTTATTGATGCCTCAGAGATAGACACAGACCTTGGCCAGCTACCTTTGGCAGAATTTCCCTAGACATTTTGCATATTTTGGACTTAGCAAATGTCCATAACTTTCAACCAATATGGGTAGAAACAATAGGACTACAGTGAGAGCATGATGAAAGGAACTGCGCGTACAGAAAATTCAAATCTCGTGAAAACTTCTACATTCCCCTTCAGACTCGCCAATACGCTAGACCATGTTGTGCTTAGGACATGAATCAAGAACAACCATTGTGCTTAGGAAAGAGAGATCGTCGTTAAGAGAAAGAGTAGGGCTTGTAGATAGGAATGTAATTAAGAGAGATTGCGTAAGGAACTGTGCAATTGAGATGGGTTTATATAGGTTTTAGAGACCTAATTTCAAGGAAACCATTTCAATTTACAGTTTGTACCCTTGGCGGTATTTTCCAGCAACGTCTCTATAGCGGTACAAACTTTGCCCAGCGGTACTAACTTTGCACTGTCGGTACTAACTTTGTCCAACCAAAGAATGAACAATGTAAGTATCAGGAGTGCTTCAGTACCATCAGTAACTCTCTTCAATGATTCTCGAAATGCTATCAAACCTCTGTAAATGCATCACCTATAGTTAACATGTTTCTTGATACAAACTATACAACACAATATATTGCCTCCCTTTAACCAATGCAACTTATGGATTTATCATCCCAATAGTAACAACCAAGAACTGAAACCTGCTAACATCAAATGCCTTGGTTAGTAGATCAGCTACATTGTCATCAGTGTGGATTTTAAGCACCTGAATTAGTTTCTTTTCATAAGCATCTCTTATGAAGTGGTGCCTAATAGCAATGTGCTTTGTTTTGGAATGATATACTGGATTCTTTACAATGCAAATGGTGCTTTCATTATCAATGTAGATCTTTGTGTTCATGAAGTTGAACCCATAGTCTAACATTTGATTTTGAATCCACAAAACCTGCCCACAACAGCTTGCAGCAGCAACATATTCTGCTTCTGTAGTAGAAGTAGCCACAATGGTCTGCTTTTTGCATTGCCAAGAAATGAGTCTCCTGCCAAGAAATTGACAACCTCCTGTTGTGGATTTCCTGTCAAGATTTGCTCCAGCATAGTCACTATCTGAGTAGGATTCCAGGTCAAATGAAGACACTCTAGGATACCAAAGACCCAGTTTGGGTTTGCCCTTTAGATACCTAAAAATTCTCTTGACAGCACTTAGATGGGAGGACTTTGGAGTGACCTGAAACCTAGAACAAGCACAGACTGCAAACATAATATCAGGCCTAGAAGCAGTCAAGTACATTAAAGAGCCAATCATGGACCTATAGAGATGGACATCCACATCACTGGCTTCCTCATCCTTGACTAAAGGCTTCTGAGTCTCAATTGGTGTACTAGCAGTCTTAACATTTGCAAAGTCAAACTTCTTCAGGATTTCTGCAACATACTTATCCTGACTAATAAAGATACCATCTGCTTTCTGTTTGACTTGTAATCCAAGAAAGAAAGTGAGCTCTCCCATTGAACTCATCTGAAATACTCTTTCATTTATGCCTCAAATCATCACACCAAGACTTCTTTGTGGACCCAAAGATGATATCATCACTTAGAACTTGTATACTAGTATGTTATCATGTTTGTCCTTCTTTAGGGAAGTGAGTTTTAGTCAATTATTCCTCTTCTGTTTCCATTCTTCAACAAGAAAGTGGATAAAGTAGCATTACTAGCTTAGGGAGCTTGATGTAACCCATACAGAAGTTTTACCAATTTGTAGACTTTATGAGGATTCTTGGATCTAGAACAAACCTGGTGGTGCACGAGACATCATATTCCTCCTCATCTATTTTTTCCATAGAGGAAGGCCACTTTTCACATCCTTTGATAAGACTATAAAAATCCATGTATGAGGCAAAGGCCAAAAAGATCCTTATGGCTTCAAGCCTGGCTACAGGAGCAAAAACCTCATCATAGTTTATCCCTTCTTCTTGCCTATGTCCATGAGCAACTACCTGCTTTATTTCTACAACAATCTCCCTTTTCATCCTTAATTATTTCGATAAACCAACTTTGTACGAAACCTTCTTCCCATAGGCAATCGATTAAGACCCAAACTTTCAATGTATCTTAAACTGCAACAATTCTTCTTGCATAGCATCAACCCAACTTTCATCTTCAAGTGCTTCTAAAATCTTCTTGGGTTCATGTTGAGACAGGAAACAAGCAAATAAGCAATGATGGAAGTCCTTATGGTTAGTTCTCTTTTGCTTTTGAATATAGCTAACAAAAGCATGAGCTCTAGAGCTTGAATTTACTTTGCTTCTTGTTTGAACTGCTGAGGTTGGATCTCCTAGAATAAGTATTATAGGATGAGAGGAGTGAATCCTTGATGTGGGATATGACCTAAATTCACAAGTTCCAAGTTTGTGAAGTCAGCCACTGCAACCCTTTCATCATAAGATGAAGTTAGTAAAGATACCATCAGTGGAATTTTGATAAATATCCTCAAGTGGAGGTATTTCTGAATCATCTTCTTCAGGATTTGTTGGATCAGAAAGAGATAGTCCCTCATAAGGACTGGCAGTACTAACTGGTATGCTAACAGTATTAACTAGGTTAGTACTGCTAGCTTTAGCTGGTGTGCTAACAGTACTAAAAATGTTAGTACTGCTAGGCTTAGCAGCTCCTTCTTGTATAACCAAGTTCTCAGTTTCTTGTTCAAACTTCTTCCTGAGAGCTTCAGCTTCCTCATTAGCCTCCTTTTCTTGCCTCTTAAGTCTTTCAAGTTCATCCATAAAGACTTGTTCTTCCTCTCTTGGAACATCTCTCTTTTCAGCTGTCTTTAAATCAGGAGTGATTGTTGAAGAATAAGAAGGCCATATTGGCAGTACAAAACAGTCTTGAGTAGATTCATCCTCTTTTTCAGACTCCCCTGCATCAATAATGTCTTCTGTACCTGCATTTTGGTTAGCTTCTTGTTGACCTGCATGATGATTAGCTTGATTCTCTGATATAACAGGATGATAATTCATAGAATCAGTTAAATAATCAAGATCAAAAAGCCAAGTTGGTCCTTTCCCTGCAACATTTGGTTTGTTCTCTAAGAAGGTGATGTGCAGGTTTTCTTCAACTCTTTTGGTTTCTAAATTATATACCCTAAAAGCCTTGCTTTGTAGAGAATACCCAACTAAAAACCTTTCATTGTTTACAGCAAACTTTGACCCAGGTGGTCAATGGTATTAAAGATGGTTACCTTGGCAACCAAATGGTTCTTATATAAAACTTATAATTGGTATCTTACCAGTTAAAATTCCTTTAAGGTGTCTTATTATGAGGCTTGGTCACTAATACCCTATTCAGAACATAACAAGCAGTACTAACTGCTTCAGCCCAAAAAGTGTTAGGTAAGAATGAATCTGCAAGCATGGTCCTAGCAGCCTCAATAAGGGTCCTGTTCTTTCTCCCAGAAACTCCACTTTTCTTGTGTAGTTCTGGCACTACTGTATTCCCTCTTGTATGTCCCTTTTAACCCACAGAATTCAATAACATCTCTGTTCTTAAATTCTGTACCATTATCACTTCTAATGGTTTTAACTTTTTGATTCAATTGGTTCTCAATTTGTCTTATAAATTCCTTAAGGATTCCACTAGTTTCATCCTTAGTTCTTAAGAAAAATACCCAACTAAACCTGCTAAAATCATCAGTGATTACAAGGCAATAGGTCTTATGGTTTAAGCTCCTTACAGATGTAGGTCCAAACAAATCCATATGAAGAAGTTGTAGTGTGTGGCTAATTGAGCTTACTGCTTTGGCCTTACAGGAGGCCTTGTGTTGCTTTCCTTTCTGACAAGCAACACAAGTGTGGTCATTTTGAAAAATCTTTGAAGGTAGACCTTGCAAGGTTTCCTTCAATGTTTATTTAGTTTTGAAATTGACATGACCTAAACCTACCTATGCCATTGTCAGATTTCATCGGTTGTGGCCCTTTGCAATTAAACAAGCCAATCCTCCTGAAGGAACAATGTTCTCTAAATTGAAGCTGTACATATTGTTTTGTCTGGGGATTTTAAGTAATACTTGATTTTCATCAGGTAACTTAAATTCAGGAGACAAAACAAGACATTCAGAGTCAGTAAACAGAACCTTGTTCTTTTTGTCACACATTTGTGACACAGAAAAAAGATTGAAATGCTGAAGTTCTTTCACAAAGCACACATCCTCAAAATCTAACTTTCATGGTTTTATATTACCTCTACCGTGCTATAACTTTTACTACCTCCAAAAAGCACAGGGCACCATTAAAGTTTGAAATTCAGCAAGGTAGGCCTTGTTTCCAGTCATGTGCCTGGAACATCCACTGTCAACTATTCCTTTATTCTTTAAAGCTCTATGTGGATAATCCTGCACATCAAATAAAAGAGATCAGTTTCTCTTAGGGACCCAAGCCTGTTTGGGCTTGAGTCTGCCTAGTGGATCTTTGAAAGTATAACAGTTTCTTAGATTGGATCCACTATTGTATTTGGAGATATTGTGCCAGTTATATCTTTGTGGTCTCCAATTACAACCTGCTGAGGGCTTAACAGCAGTTTCCCTTTTTCCCCCAACAGTACTAACTGCATTTACCTTAGCAGTATTTAAGCTTTTGATTTGAAAAATTTTGTTCTAAGTACTGTTGTCTTTTTTTGAAAGGCCTTAAAGATGGGGAATGAGTTTTGTGAAAAAACATTTGTGGTCTAACTCTTCTACACAATGGGCTTAACAGTATAAATTTAATGGAGTATTAGTTGTACTGTCTGTCTGTTAAAACTGTACCTAGCGTACTAAAATTTTTAGTACTTGCAGCTCTAGCGTATTAACTAGAATTTTACCAGGTTTTGTTAGTACTGCTGAAGGGAACAATATTGGTTTTGTTTAATTCACTCTTTTGCACATTATTCCAAACCATTGTTTAAGTTTGCTTTTCTTGCCATCCCTCTTCTCATGGAATTCCACATTCTCTAATTAAATGATTAAGACTACCTCATATACAACAGCTCTACTGCAACCCATATCCACCATTTTTTATTGTCAACTTTTAGGTTTTTGAATGTGTGAACTGACTCTTAACATTTTCCTTGGAGTTTTTTTACTTGCTGCGTTAGCAAAAATAGTGTTTCTTGTGTTTTGTGCGGTATACGGACACACATCATTTTCACTATATAATTCATATCCTCAATTGATTGGGAGCATCAGACCAGGACCTTAGGTTGGACATTCTACATTAGATTTCATTGACAACTGGTTCAGACACTAATTCAGAGGGTTCTGTACTAATGTTAGATTCACAGGTATCAAATTCACTTGATTGTGATTCAGATTCATTAGGTTGAGTCTGTTTTGGACCATATGTAAACTTAGAATCATCTACTTCTACATCAGGTCCTGAAGGCATGTAATTTCCTGTCATGGGTGGAGGTACAACATGCATTCCCTCTGCTATAACAAACCTATCATACAAGTGTTGGTTTTCTATCTCACTCTTTTTATTCATAAACACACTCTACAACACTTCATTTTCATAGCTCAAAATACCATCATATATGTGATCCCCATACCCAAGTCCAAACTTATCATTAGCACTCATTTGGGTATTTAGCTATTTACTAAGATTCTTAGAAGAATTATGCCATTTTTCTACTTTAGCTTTTAAATCTTCTTTTTCTTTTTGAGCTTCTGCTAATAATTTCTTATGGTATGTGAGAACATCTGTTTTATCATCTAAATCTATTTTCATAAACTTTATCTTTTGTTCATACCAAAGTTGTCCTTGTTGATGAGCAACTAACTGTGCTTCAACTTTCTTAAGACCTTGAGAATATGCCTTTATTTCTATGCTTGCATCACTAAGTTGTTCTCTCTGAGCATCATATAGTTTTTTAAGATTAGCATAAGACTCTTTACACTTATTTGAACATGAAATTACCTCTGTGTCTGAGTCTGAGTTGTTGCAAGCCATCAAAGCATAATCTTCATCTTCTAAATGATTTGTCCAATCTACATCTTCTCCATCAATTGTCACCAATGCTTTAGAATCCTCCTTCTGTCCAGTTCTGCTTCCATCCTTGTTTCCAGAATTCCATGCATCCCTCCTCCTGTTATCTTGAGTTCCCTTGATTCTACATTCTCTAGCAAAATGCCCTGTCTTGTGGCAATTGTAGCATTCAACTTTGGTTTTATCAAAGCCAACTGGTTCTTTTGCATCAAATTGTAGTTTTCTACCAGTCTTCTTGTAAAACTTTTTCATTCTCATTGAGATCATGCCACTTGCCACTCTAAGTCCATTTCTTCAAGGTCATATTCATCAATTTGTCCCAAGTCCTCATGATCCAGTTGAGGGCAACTTGATTAATTAGCAAGTAATGAGTATGATGAAGTTTGTTCATACTTTGAGTTTTGACTAGAAAGATTGGGAACACAATAAGTGGTACTAACTTCATTAGTACTGCTAGTGTTCTCAGAGACAAAAGCTACATTTTGAGGGCTAGAGGATGATGCAGTAGAGCCTTTTATATCACTCTCAAAGACTCTTAGATTATTGTATAAATCATCAAAACTAAGACTGTCTACCCCTGGTTTGGTTCTTATAATTAGGGAAACTTGTGACCAGGCAGAAGGTAGAGATCTAAGAAATTTTTGATTTTCATCCTCAGTAGATACACCTGCTCCATGAATCTCTAACTGACTCAGGAGACTTTGGAACTTGTCATAGCCTTTGTGAAGCCTTCTATGTTGGATACAGAGAATCCTTCAAACTGTTGCTTCAAGATATACTTTTGCATCTTCTTGGATTCGTCATTTCCACCAAATCTAGATTTGATGGCATCCCACATTTCTTTTGCATCAGTTATCTTATGGAACTTAGCAAGATGATCTTCTAGTAGGGCCATAAGCAGGGTGGTCCTAGCTTTTCTCTCTCTTTCTCTGGCTATAATCTCTTCTGCAGTTCTAGGAGGCAAAACCTTAATTTGTCCTGATGTATCTATAGTGATTGATACAGGACCATTCCCATTTTGTATAACCTCCTAGATTGGATAGTCTGTATGGGCCAAGTAGTGTTCCATCTTCATCGCCTAAATATCATATTCTCCCTTTTTGAGAATAGGTAGCTTGATGGTAGAAACTGTATGAGGGGATTGTTGGGTTGGTGTTTGTGATGATGATGGTGGAGGTGGTGGTGGTGGTGGAATTTCATCTTGTGATGCAGACATGTTTAGTTTTGAAGGATGAAGGTTTATAACTGGATTAGATTGTTCTTCTTATTCAGAGTTTCTCACAGGCTCTGATACCACTTGTGAGTCCCTTAGGAATAGATCTATGCAGCCTATTAAGGATGATAGCCAAGATGTATAAATACAGTTGACTATGTAGAAACACTGATTATGAATATTATGTGTTAATGTAGAATCTTAACACAAGTACTAAGAAAAACAATGTAGAACTAAATAATAACTTCTATTAATCTGCTTTGAATGATTACAGATTACTAACTATTTAGATATGATTTTGCTATGAGATATCTTGAGGTCGTCTCTCTAACTATGCCAAGAGGGATCCTTTTATAGACTAAGGATAAACCCTAACAGGCTTACAAAACGCATACATATCTTTTCCTAAAATATCTCATACATATCTCTTAAACGGTACTAACTATTTTCTATTATCAGTACTAACTAACTGATCAGTACTTAACATTGTAGTGTCAGTACTAACTATACTATCAGTACTAACTATTTGTACTGTCGGTACTAAGTTAGGAAAACATAAATCCTAACAATAGAACCCGAAACCTCCACATTATCTGAGTTAAGAATAGTCTTAATTCTGCTCCTTTGATTCTTGCTTTTAATAGTCTTGCAAAAATATGCCGAGTTTGAGTCACCAACATCGAGCCATTCCATTTTAGCTTTCTGTTTCAAGAAGCGTTCTTCATCTAGTTTAGACCCAATTTTGAACTAGCGTATTTGGGATTTTGATTAAACAAACTTGAAAACTAAGCAAAACTTAATCCTAGCTTATGAAAACTAGCATTTAGACCTTACTAATTCTTCGAGCCCAAAGTCTGGATAGTTAGCTGCTTTAAGCTTGGATATCGACAGAGTATTCCTTCTTTATTTGCTGCCTGATACAAGATATTCCAGATCCTTATTGAAGAAGTATTGTGTTTGAATAGTTACCTGACCAGGTGGCCCTCCTAAAGGTAATGGTTTGCTCACGTCAGGCACAACCCGATTACCCTTAGGATTTACTAAATCCATCTGATCTGTGAGCAGCAAGTGACATTCTTCCATCTGGAATTAGAGGGGAATGTTGTTCTTGTGGAATGGTTTGATTAGCTGGTAAGCTAGACCTTCCAAGTCAGTTTTGCTAAGCTTCAAATTTCCAATCTATCTGCAATACCATTTGATGAATTGGACCATATCTCCAGTTTTACGAAGAAGCTTGTTTTCCTCTGGATCTTTATATCATGGTTGTTAAGATCACGATCTTGATCTTAGGATCTTACAATTTTACGATACCGCAAAGCAAAAATGATCTAGATCCTACGTAGGATCTTTACATGCTTAGGATCTTATAGGATCCCGATCTTGACCATAGGATCTTAAGATCTACTACGATCAGATCTTACTTTTTTCAAACCACAAACTAAAAACCTACAAATTTATGGGTTGTGTTTCGTAGAATTTACAAAAAACATCATGTTAATCTTCTTAAACATTTCATAATCATAATTTAGGACAACATTTCTATGATACATTCATATAATTTTGTGTTTTTGATACATAATAATTTGAAGATTTATATAATATTACAAAGACTATTAAGACAATGACATTATAGTAGGATCTTACGATCCCGATCTGACTTTACGATCTCGATCTTGCAAAGACGAAAGCGATCCTAGGTAGGATCCCGATCTTAAAAACCTTGATTTAAACTATAGTTAGCTTATTATTTATATTTATGTATCATAAGAGGTCTAAAATCTTAGACCCTATTCTGGTTCAGGTGTTGCCGGTCTATCTTCTTCAGGAACAGGCTTTAAGTAAACTGTTCTATTCTTGATCTTAGGAATGTGGGCAACACTGATATCTTCTGAGTCTAAGAGATGCACATCATCGGGTATTGGATCTTCATTGATGGGCTGTACAGATGGAGAAGCTTGCTTTTGCTTGGAGGAAATAGAGGATTTCTGACCTGAAGCTTCTCTTATGTCACATGTTTTCCAAGCTGAGGACTATAGAACTTGAGGTTGTTATGAAGCAGAGGCATCAGAATCCTGCTTATTCTTTTTGCTTCGGTCAGAGTCTTTTAGAGGTGGTGGAGGAGGATCTTGATCATCACATCTTCTCTTACGAGATTTGTCCTTATCTTCAAAGAACTCCTCCCTATTGTCCCGTTCAATGGATGCCTCCAGAGCTTGGTAAAGAGATGAGTGAATCGGATGTGACTTGTAAGAGCCACTTTCAAACATCCGATCATGAAGGATTTCTTTCATCTGAACTTCAGATAAGTCTCTAAAGCGTTCAAGGATAGGAGCTTGTAGAGCATCGTGAACAACTTCTTTAACAACCTCATTGACCTGTTTGTCAATCTTCGAGTACAGGTCATGATTCTCCAGTATGTAAACCTTGGATCCGAGAGCTTTAATTATGTTGTCCTGGATTAGGGTTTTCTGTTCGAGGTCTGCATTTCTCTTTTCCAAAGCTGTGACACGAGAGGCTAATTCAGTAACTTCTGTGCTTTGTGATAGTAGATGTGGTGGAAGCGGAAGGGTTGTTGATGTAGTTGAGGTTGTTGCTGTAAAGATCGGCTCTTGAGTCAGAGATGACACAGGTTTCGGTGGTGAGAGATCGATGATAGGAGTGAAAAGAGGAGGAACTGATGAAGACGCCTGATGAATGGGGACCGTGACCATGGATTGAACTTTAGTATCCATATTAGATCTTCCTGGGTCATCTTCTGTGGATTTGTCATTGATGAATTGATCGCCAAAGGTAAAGTTATTATCAAGATTCTTCATTGATGACAGAGTCCTTGATGAGCTTGGTGGGTTTTCCAAGTGGACATGTTCCTCAGTAGCATGCTTCAAGATTTCATAAACTTGAGGGTACACTGTGGCAATAAAGTCTTTGTTCATGGGCTTATGGTTTGGTCCAGCAAGAGCCACATGACTTTATCCAGGGTTTGGTCCAGACTGGTCTTCATCCATAGGTTCATGCTCTGGTGGAGGTCGAGACTAGGAAGTTTTACCAGGGTCTGATCCAGCCTGACCTTCATCAAGTTCGATGGTTCTTTCCTCTAATGCCACCGTGTGTGATACTTCCTCACCTCGTTCATCACCCACAATTAGGATCTCCGTATCACCTTCACTGTTCGTCTTATCCGTATCAGCACCTGTTTCTGCATCTGTGGGAGACAGAGTATCATGGACTATATTTGCGGATGAGTCATCCTCAGGTTGTGCAGAGGGTCCAGTCAATACATCCTTAGTTGTTGGAGTGCGCCTCTAGAGTACGTACTGGTCTGTGGAACTTGTCTTCTTAGGCTTGTGCAGATCTAGCAGTGATAGTGCAACTTGCTCATCGGTAGCAATGCCTTTTCCCTTGCCTTCAACCACAGGGAGCTATCAGGTGGTCTCTGCTACAGGTTCACGAATTGCCACACCGCCAACAGGTGCTTAACCATGTGCCTAAAAAGATTCCAAGCTCATTTGTATACCTCATTGGAGATCATATTCTTCATCTTCCACTTGAGGTTTAGAAGCTGGTTGAGGTTCTTCATCAGGTTCGTCAACAAGCTAGAGAGAACTCTTCCCTTTTTGCACTTTCCTCACTTTACCTTTGCCAGCTTTCTTTATGGGATAAGGCTTGGTTGATTTCTCTTTCATAGGATTTGGCTGTTTAGCAGGTGCAGATTTTGATTGCTTAGAAGACACTGGCTTGGGTTGCTTAGCAGTTGCAGGCTTCTTAGATTGATCGGCTTTAGATGCTGACTTCTTCTTTCCTCCCTCTTCAGCTGTAATTTTCTGATCATGCTTTGCAACCATTTCCAAGTAAGCGTTGTAGTAAGGTGCGTTCCTAATATTGTCCGTGACCAGCTCCTTAGGAATTTGCATTCCAAAGACTTCATCTTTTTCGCCTTTGGGGATGAACTTAAGATTTCCAGGACGAAGATCATCTTCTGCCATGTTAAACGGAGACCCAGACCTTTGGTTAATGTTGTGTTTTCTCCCCAAATAGCATATGATTAGCTTTGTAAACCGACAATAAGGAATAACATGAGGTTTAGTTTTCTTGTCCTTCTTAGTAGCAATGCCCAGATTGGCCTTATCAGCGAGAAAAGTCTGGATAGCTTGTACAAATTCTTCCCATATGAGTTCAGCATAGTCAACATTTGTACAGGTAATAATACCCTAAAGCATCTAAATAACTGGATATCTGGGCCTATCAAACCCAGAAGTCTTGCCTGTGAGACATTGGTTGATCATCAACAATATAGCTCTCCAAGGCTGATATAGGTTGTTCACAACCATCCTGGATACAAAGTGCATTTCCTTTGGATAGCCCAGCGCATTCACAAAGTCCATGATTGCATCACCCGAAGGAGGTGACACAAACTGATGAGCTTAATCAATGGGAGTTATCTCTAAAGCTTTCCTTAGAAGATTTACATTCAGTATGAACCAATTTTCATCCAACTGAAAATGGTAAACTCTAGTCTTTGCCTCCTGAGTAAGGGTATTCCAAAACTGTTGAATGTAAATAGCTGGAACAGAAGCTGAGGCAGTGAATGCTCTAAAGAAGTTTGTATTTTGCAGAATATCCATAGAGATCTAAAAGATTGGGTTCCTTTGCTTCTTTTGAAGATCCAAGACATAATTACTCTTTCTAATAGGCACCCATGCATTAGATGGTAGTATTTGATCATCAGATCTTGTGGGAGGAAGAGCGGGAACATTCTTAGTAGCCATGTTATCTGCACAAGAATATCAACAAAGATAGGCAGACATGACATATATTTGATGTTGGATGAGAATATTAGTCTTGATGTTTGACATGTTTTGTTTGATTAAGGTGTGATTAAATCAAGTATGATGGAATATTTCACGTTGAGTTGGTGGTCATTGACTTGGGTCAAACCAGAAGTCAACATAAGTCAACATTGGTCAAAGGTCCAGAAGATATCCGTTGAACTCAATCACAAGTTAACAAGGCCTAGATGGGAGTTAACTGGGTAATTGGGCCTTTGGATTAGGCCAAAGAGGGTATTGGGACTAATGGGCCAAAACTTTGGAATTCTGGCCTAAACTGCTACCCACTTGACACCAAACCGCTATCAGGTTTGATAATCAAACTGCTAAGATGTGGATTGAGCAAAACGCTGCGAGGCAAGCCTGAAAAATTGCTATGAAGTGGTTTGACCAAACCGCCACATGATGAATCTGTCAAACCGCTATGAATATTTTGATTAATTAAATCTAAACCGCTATGACCAAGCCGCTATCAATATTTTACTCGATTTAACCAAACCGCTACCATTTAAGAAAAATTCAAAATAGCAGTTTGTATATTTTAATAATAAAAATGATCTTTGACCAAACCGCTGTCATGCATCGGTTTACCCATTTTATTAAAATATTCGAATAAAATCAAACCGCTATCTATCATAACAAGCAAACCGCTATCAAGCATATCATGGCAAACCGCTATCTATAGTAACACGGCAAACCGCTACCTAGAGTGAATACCAACAGGCAAACCTCTACTTTGAACATTTAAACATATCCAAAATCTAATCACTTTTGGCAGTCCAACACACAATTCAAAGGATTTGAACACATTTTAAACTCTTCTCATGCATTCTAAAAGATTCACGAAAACTATGATCCGGTGGTCTTGGTGAGTCAAACCACATGATAGCCATTTTAGTGAGAGAAAGTAGTTCTTGCTGAGCAACAAACATATCCTGACTACATCAAGATACCATCTTCCTTCTGTTTGACTTGTAATCCAAGAAAGAAAGTGAGCTCTCCCATTGAACTCATCTGAAATTTTACTCTTCATCAAAGCATCAAACACGATCCACAGCCAAGACTTCTTATGTAAGACCCAAAGATATATCATCCACATAGACTTGACTAGTATGATATCATAATTTCCATTTTTTTTTTTTTTTTTTTTTTTTTTTTTTTTTTCTCTTTATGAAGGGAGTTTTGTCAATAGTACCGTCTCTAAAATCCATGCTTCAATAAGAAGAAGATAAAGTAGCATACCAGGGCCTCTGAGCTTGATGTAGGCCCATAGAGAGCTATTTACAACTTTGTAACTTTATCTGAGGAATATTTAGGATCTAGAAAACCTGGTGGTTGAGATACATACACCTCTTCATCAATTTTCCCATAAAGGAAGGCACTTTTCACATCCATTTGATAAACTATAAAACCCATATATGAGGCAAAGGCCAAAAAGATCCTTATGGCTTCAATCCTGGCCACAGGAGCAAAAACCTCATCATAGTCTATCCCTTCCTCTTGCCTATGTCCCTGAGCAACTAATCTAGCTTTATTTCTGACAACAACTCCTCTTTCATCCTTCTTATTTCGATAAACCCACTTTGTACTGATAGCCTTCTTCCCATAAGGCAAATCTACTAAGACCCAAACTTTCTGTATCTTAAACTGCAGCAATTCTTCTTGCATAGCATCAACCCAGCTTTCATCTTCAAGAGCTTCTGAAATCTTCTTGGGTTCTTGTTGAGATAGGAAACAAGCAAATAAACAGTGCTGGAAGTCCTTATGATTATTTCTCCTTTGCTTTTGAACATAGCTAACAAAAGCATGAGCTCCAGAACTTTTATGCAATTTGCTTCTTGTTTGAACTGCTGAGGTTGGATCTCCTAGAATAAGTGCTTTAGGATGAGTGGAGTGAATCCTTGATGTGGGAATAGGACTAACATTCACAACAGTTTCCAAGTTTGTGAAGTCAGCCACTGCACCCTCATCATCATAAGATGAAGTAGTGAAAATACCATCAGTAGAATTTTGATAGATATCCTCAAGTGGAGGTATTTCTGAGTCATCTTCTCAGATTTGTGGATCAGAAAGAGTATAGTTCCCTCATGAAGACTTGGCTAGTACCACTGGTAAAGCTAACAGTATTAACTAGGTAGTACTGCAAGCTTTAGCTGGTGCTACACGACTAAAAAATGTTAGTACTGCAAGGTCTAACAGCTCATTCTTTTATCACTAAGTGCTCAAACTTCTTCCTGAGAGCTTCAGCTTCCTCATTAGCTTCCTTTTTCTTCCTCTTAAGTCTTTCAAGTTCATCCATAAAGACTTGTTCTTCCTCTCTTGGACCATCTCTCTTTTCATCTGTCTTTAAATTAGGAGTGATTGTTGAAGAATAAGAAGGCCATATTGGCAGTACAAAGCAGTCTTGAGTAGATTCATCCTCTTGTTCAGAATCTCCTGCTTCAATAATATCTTCTGTACCTGCATTTTGGTTAGCTTCTTGTTGACCTGCATGTTGATTAGCTTGATTCTCTGATCTTATTGGATGATAATTCATAGAATCAGCTAAATAATCAAGATCAAAAAGCCAATTTGGGTCCCTTTCCCTGCAACAATTGGTTGTCTCATAAGAAGCTGATGTGCAGGTTTTCTTCAACCCTTTTGGTTTCTAAGTTGTATACTCTAAAAGCCTTGCTTTGTAGAGAATATCCAACTAAAAATCCCTCATCTGATTTTCCAGCAAACTTGCCCAGGTGGTCATGTAATTCAAGATGGTCACATGTCACCCATAAGGTCTTATATAACTATATAATTGAATTTTACCAGTTTAAGGTTCATAAGGTGTCTTATTATGATGCTTGTGTCACTAATACCCTAATTTAGAACATAACAAGCATAACAACTGCTTCAGCCCAAAAAGTGTTAGTTAAAAATGAATCTCTGCAAGCATGGCCTTGCAGCCTCAATAAAGGTCCTGTTCTTTTCTCTCACAACTCCATTTTGTTGTGGAGTTCCTGGCATGACTATATCCCGTCTGATCCCTTTTGAACCCCAATTCATCTCATCCTGTTCTAAATTCTGTACCCATAATCACAATCTTAATATTTTAACTTTTTGATTCACTTGGTTCTCTAACTGTCTTATAAAGTCTAAAGGATTTGCACTAGTTGCAATCCTTAGTTCTCAAGAAAAATACCAACTAAACCCTTCTAACATCATCAAGTGATAACTAGCAAACAGTCCTTAATGGATAAGCTTCTTACGATGTAGGTCCAAACAAAACCATAAAAGACGTTGTAAAGAGTGGCTAATAGAGCTTACTGTTTTGGCCTTACAAGAGGCCTTGTGTTGCTTCCTGTCTGAAAATATCTAGTTTTTATCTTTTTCATAATATCAAAATTTCTTTTTCTTTTCTCTCTCAACTCTCTCTCATCTCTCTCTCTCTACACGATTCTCTCTCTTTTCTTAGTTTCGATTTGTGTTTCATGTTATGAAGTGTTAAAACGGGTTCCTACAAGGAGTGCTTCAGTACCATCAATAACTCTTTCGCAATGACTCTCTAAATCCTATCAAACCTCTGGAAATGCATCACCTATGGTTAATAAGTTTCTGCAAACTTAACACTGCATACAAACTATACAACACAGCATATTGCCTCCCTTTAACCAATGCAGCTTATGGATTTATCATCCCTATAGAAACAACCAAGAACTGGAACCTGCTGCACCTGAATTATGAGTTTCTTTTCATAAGCATCTCTTATGAAGTGGTGCCTAATAGCAATGTGCTTTGTTTTGGAATGATATACTGGATTCTTGAAATTCAGCAAGATAGGCCTTGTTTCTAGTCATGTACCTGGAACATCCACTATCAACAATTCCTTTATTCTTTAAAGCTCTATGTGGATAATCCTGCACATCAAATAAAAGAGATCAGTTTCTCTTAGGGACCCAAGCCTTTTTGGGCTTGAGTCTGCCTAGTGGATCTTTGAAAGTATAACAGTTTCTTTGATTGGATCCACTATTGTATTTGGAGATGTTGTGCCAGTTATTTCTTTGTGGTCTCCAATTACAACCTGCTGAGGGCTTAACAGCAGTTTCCCTTTTTCCCCCAACAGTACTAACTGCATTTACCTTAGCAGTATTAAACTTTTGATTTGAAAATTTTGGTCTAAGTACTGTTGTCTTTTTGAAAGGCCTTGAAAATGGTGAATGAGTTTTGTGAAAAACATTTGCTGGTCTAACTCTATTCACAATGGGCTTAACAGTATTAACTTTCATGACAGTATTAGTTAGTACTGCTGAAGGAACAAATTGGTTTTGTTTATTCACTCTTTGCACATTATTCCAACCATTGTTTAACTCAGCTTTTCTTGCCATCCTCTTCTCATGGAAATCACAATCTCTAATTAAATGATTAAGACTACCACATACAAAACATGCTCTTACAGTAAACCCATGCCCCAAATCTTTCTTGTCAACTTTAGGTTTTTGACTATGTGTGAAATGACTCTTAACATTTTCCCTAGGAGTTTTTACTTGCTGGTTAGCAAAACTAGGTGTTTCTTGTTGTTTTGTTGGTATAGACACACACTCATCTTCACTATCTGATTCATACTCCTCAATGATAGGAGCATCAGACCAAACCTTAGGTTGACATTCTACATTAGACTCATTGACAACTGGTTCAGACACTAATTCAGAGGGTTCTGCACTAATGTTAGATTCACAGGTATCAAATTCACTTGATTGTGATTCAGATTCATTAGGTTGAGTCTGTTTTGGACCATATGTAAACTTAGAATCATCTACTTCTACATCAGGTCCTGAAGGCATGTAATTTCCTGTCATGGGTGGGGGTACAGCATGCATTCCCTCTGCTGTAACAAACCTATCATACAAAGGTTGGTTTTCTATCTCACTCTCTTTATTCATAAAAACACTCTGCAACACTTCATTTTCATAACTCAAAATACCATCATATCTGTGATCCCCATACCCAAGCCCAAACTTATCATTAGCACTCATTTGGGTATTTAGCAGTTTACTAAGATTCTTAGAAGAATTATGCCATTTTTCTACTTTAGCCTTTAAATCTTCTTTTTCTTTTTGAGCTTCTGCTAATAATTTCTTATGGTATGTGAGAACATCTGTTTTATCATCTAAATCTATTTTCATAAACTTTATCTTTTGTTCATACCAAAGTTGTCCTTGTTGATGAGCAACTAACTGTGCTTCAACTTTCTTAAGACCTTGAGAATATGCCTTTATTTCTATGCTTGCATCACTAAGTTGTTCTCTCTGAGCATCATACAGTTTTTTAAGATTAGCATAAGACTCTTTACACTTATTTGAACATGAAATTACCTCTGTGTCTGAGTCTGAGCTGTTGCAAGCCATCAAAGCATAATCTTCATCTTCTGAATGATTTGTCCAATCCACACCTTCTCCATCAATTGTCACCAATGCTTTAGAATCCTCCTTCTGTCCAGTTCTGCTCCCATCCTTGTTTCCAGAATTCCATGCATCCCTCCTCCTGTTATCTTGAGTTCCCTTGATTCTACACTCTCTAGCAAAATGCCCTGTTTTGTGGCAATTGTAGCATTCCACTTTGGTTTTATCAAAGCCAACAGGTTCTTTTGCATCAAATTGTAGCTTTCTACCAGTCTTCTTGTAAAACTTTTTCATTCTCATTGAGATCATGGCCACTTGCCACTTCAAGTCCATTTCTTCAAGGTCATATTCATCAATCTGTTCCAAGTCCTCATGATCCAGTTGAGGGCAACTTGATTGATTAGCAAGTAATGAGTATGATGAAGTTTGTTCATACTTTGAGTTTTGACCAGAAGGATTGGGAACACTATAAGCGGTACTAACTTCATTAGTACTGCTAGTGTTCTCAGAGACAAAAGCTACATTTTGAGGGCTAGAGGATGATGCAGTAGAGCCTTTTATATCACTCTCAAAGACTCTTAGATTATTGTATAAATCATCAAAATATTAAGGATGTCCACCCTGGTTTGGTTCTCATAATTAGGGAAACTTGTGACCAGGCAGAAGGTAGAGATCTTAGAATTTTTGATTAGCATCCTCAGTAGATACACCTGCTCCATGAATCTCTAACTGACTTAGAAGACTTTGGAACCTGTCATAACCTTTGTGAAGCCCTTCTGTGTTGGATACAGAGAATCCTTCAAACTGTTGCTTCAAGATATACTTTTGCATTTTCTTGGATTCATCATTTCCACCAAATCTAGATTTGATGGCCATCCACAATCTATTTTGCATTTTGTAATCTTATGGAACTTAGCAAGATGATCTTCTGGTAGGGCCATAAGCAAGGTGGTCCTTGCTTTTCTCTCTCTTTCTCTGGCTACAATTTCTTCTGCAGTTCTAGGAGGCGCAAACCTTATTTGTCCTGAATGTATTCTGTAGTGAATTGATACATGGGACATTCCCATTTGTATATAACCTCCCAGATTGGATAGTCTGTATGGGCCAAATAGTGCTCCATTTTCATAGCCCATATATCATATTCTCCCTTTTTGAGAATAGGCAGCTTGATGGTTGATACTGTATGAGGAGTTTGTTGGGTTGGTGTTTGTGATGATGATGGTGGAGGTGGTGGTGGTGGTGGAATTTCATCTTGTGATGCAGACATGTTTAGTTTTGAAGGAAGAAGGTTTATAACTGGATTAGATTGTTCTTCTTATTCAGAGTTTCTCACAGGCTCTGATACCACTTGTGAGTCCCTTGTTGAATAGATCTCTGCAGCCTATTAAGGATGATAGCCAAGATGTATAAATACAGTTGACTATGTAGAAAACATGTTTATTGAATACTATGTGTTATGCGAAATCTTAAACAAAGAGTACTAAGAAGAAACGAATGTAGAACTTAAATAATACCTATTAATCTGCTTTGAACGATTACAGATTGCTAACTATTTGAGATATGATATTGCTATGAGATTTCTTGTGGTCGTATTCTAACTATGCCAAGAGGGATCCTTTTATAGACTAAGGATAAACCCTAACAGGCTTACAAAACGCTAACAGATAACACATATCTTTTCCTAGAATATCTCATACATATCTCTTAAATGGTACTAACTATTTTCTACTAACTGATCAGTACTTACATTTTGTACTGTCAGTACTAACTATTACTATCAGTACTAACTATTTGTACTGTCGGTACTAACTTAGGAAAACATAAATCCGAACAATCCTCCTTTAAACATGAATGTTAAACTCTTTTAACTTCATGTTTCTTCAACTTCTTTAATGCATAGAGGATGTATCCAAACACTCA